>JAQFXP010002530.1:0-14860 GCA_034693685.1 Belba bartosi | reverse complement strand
GAGAGAGAGAGAGAGAGAGAGAGAGAGAGCAGGAGAGAGAGAGAGCAGGAGAGAAAGAGCAGGAGAGGGAGAGCAGGAGAGAGAGAGAGAGCAGGAGAGGGAAAGAGAGCAGGAGAGAGAGAGAGCAGGAGAGAGAGAGAGCAGGAGAGGGAGAGAGAGCAGGAGAGGGAGGGAGATAGGGAGGGAGGGGAGAGAGAGAAAGAGAGGAAAGTTATAAAATTAATTTTTAATCAATTAGCGCATCACATCATAATTGAAACAATGAAATTATGTCTAAAGCCCTGGAAATTACTAAAACAAAACTGCGTTTTATATTCTGACAATAGAATTCACTAAAATTAATTGCTAGGCCTGTCATCAATCATTCATTTGTGTTACTAAACTTGAGCTCATTTTGCACAATAAAAAACACGTCTAATAACTCATAATTAATATATACCATACTTTCGATATACGAATAACTAAATTATTTAATATAATTACTGTAAACTCGAAAACTATGTCTAAAAACCGAAATTTCTGAAACAAGTTTCAAAAATATATATTACATTATATTTATATTAATGTTTAGATTAAAAATAATTGAATCAACACTTTATTTCCCAAATAAATCACTAGTTATCAAAATTAAAATTTTTAAAGCAATTGTATTATTATCTCATTAAAGGTTTGATTTGTAGTCTTAGTCTAGGAGAAAGGAGAGAAGTAGTACTTAGGCTATAGTTTTTGTACTCTTATGTAATGATATCTCTTAAGGATTATTCCTCTAAAAGCTATTAAAGTTTGATGAAGAGTCTTGTTTATCGTCTAATAGATGAATAGCGAACCTGAATGTCGAACCTCCCGAACACTTAACTTTTCACTGCAATCACATTAAACAACTCCTCCCAGAACTCATATTTTAGATCTGCTGCTCAGCTCCCATCTACTGTTCCCCATCTCCGCCATCCGTCGGGAATATGGGTTTCGTTTTTGTTTAGATTCAGAGTTTAGGCGAAGAATAGCTTAAAATAGAAAATAAAAACGAAAGAAAAAACTATTTTTGATAATCCGTGCGAACCGTTTGAGAATTTCATCCTCACCTCTAAATTATTGTCTATCATATTATATAAGGCAAACAATATTTTAGAATTTACTACTCTTTATGTGTGTTCCGAGAATTTTTATTCCTTTTTATATTTTATTTTTTCTTCTTCTCTCCCTTTACTAGAATTGTTAGAAATAGTAGAAATGGTTGAAATGAGTATCAAATAAAATTAAATGACATTCATTATATTTTTTCGTCTTTTTTCAATATTGTTTTTTGTTTAAGTCATTTATAAAATATTAGACTTTATTCTTCAAAATATCATTTCAATAAATAACTTTAAGATAGAGTTGGAGTCAACCAAACCCAGACGTGTGAGCGGTTGAGGGGGTGTGAGTAAGAAACATTTATTTTTATTCAACTTAATTTAACTTGGACTTAATAAATTTAAATCAAATTTAGTTAAATTGACTAAAGTAAACGCCAATTAAAAAAAATTTAAAAACACTTATATTTTATTTTTAATTCAAAGTTCAAACTTAAAATTTTTCCATTTGGAGACATTTTTAACAAAACACCCAATGCTCACCCTTGGTTTACTCTAGTATAGATTATTGGAATGGACGGGTAGTTTAGAAAAACCTAAAGATTTTTTACTTATTTCTGCAGCAATTCTGTGAAAAAGTGATAATCTCGTTAAGAGAGAAATTTTGGAAAAGTCGGATAAAATAGCTCCGAAATAAAAGTAAGAATCAGTTGAAGTAAACTTCTTTTGAGGAAAAAAATCATCGAATAATTGAGAGACGCATAAAAAGTGATTTATTTTAATCATATTCTTAATTCAATAAAGACTTGATTCGCAACAAATTGCTTTCGAAAGATTGTTTTCGTACTATCGGCTATGTCTTTGAGAAAAGTAGTATTTTTTTCACACAAACTTTCTTCGCTTACGCTTCCACTCGAATCGATAATTTAGTTTTAGTTTTATATTTCGGCTTTGATTTCATACACACGACTACTGGCACTATATATTCCGGTGGAGATTGTCATCAATCAATCATTTATTTAATACTTCGATTTACATTAAATTATGTGTCTCTTAAAGCGTTTGACTTCACAAAACTCCTATCAATATATCAATCAATCAATCGATAGCTTTATTTATATCATTTACTTCTTCGGTTCTAAACGTTTTAATTTATTGATTTTCGCGACACTTTTTTTAAGTAATAGCTCATCTCATGAATTATTGATTAGAAAAACAAAAATTTAATTATCGTTTCGATGTGTTAGCTCTGCTGTTACAGTAATTGTCGGCCAAAGTGTTGGACAAACTTTCAGATATAATATTCCGGTATTTCTGTTTGTAATTTAATTTTTAGTTTTACACAATTTCCAGAACTAAAAATAATTTTAATATATTGAGTGAATTAATTATGCAAAATGTGTTCAGAGAATTAGTCGCGAATTGAATTTTTCTCTACATTCGAGTGCATAGTAGCAAAAGTTTGTCTTTGAGTTTAGTAGAGAAAAAAAAGTTTTCATATATATTCTAAACAGTAAAACGTGGAAAAGAGTTTATAGTTAATGGCAGAGATTGATTCACTAATTAATTAATTTTGTCTCAAAACACTACTAAAACACAAACTGCGGATCTTAACAACAAATTGGTTTAACATAATTAGACAAATTGGTTCAAAAATTTTATATATAGGCATAAACTCATTAAATTTCAATAGAGTTCTAGAGTTTAAGCCAATATTTTAATGATATGTCTTCGGGTTAACGTATAAAACGCCTAAAGTATATGAATTTGGATGTAATGTATATTTCAATTTTGAATTTTTAGAGTTGTTTTTCGCATCAAAAATATGAGATAATAACACATATTTTGTGCAGTTATTCAGTATGAAAAAACATAACAATAATGATAATAATATAAATAATAAGTTTTACTATTATAATACGTTATGTGTAGTCTCTAATCGTATCAATATTTTATTAGATTTCATTTTAGCAAAAAAAATAAAATACATTTATTTCTCTCATATTATTATTAGTATAACTTCTGCATTAAAAACAATAAATATGAAACACTAAAACAAAAGGTTGAGAACAAACAGAATAATAATACTAAAAAAAAATTTCGAGTCCATCCTATTAAAGCTTATCTCTTATTTATAATAGACTATTATTATTTTCAAGTGCTGTGTAATAAACATTGGACTCAATTAATATATTTAGCTTAAAATAAATGTGTGAGAGAGCGGTAAGAATAGTTAGAAATGGTTTTAGGCTTGGTGAAAATAGTGATCGAAAACAGTCAAATTAGGGCCTAGACTGAAGGCTCAACTGGGATAAGTGTTTCCTATTACTAGTGCTAGTGATGGCAATACGAATGGCAACGAATAGACGAGAGAAGAGAAAAAATAGAAGAAAAGGCGAAATAATATGAATGTTCATCAAAGTCAAAGTCGAAATCCTAGTCGAAGAGTGTGAACTCCTCGCCTATTCACTTGTGTTCGCTCGTATGGCTTCTTCAGCAGCCAATTTCCTATTTGGCCGATTGCGAGCCCTGTCCGCCCCCTTTCACGTACAGCAATGACCATTGCATTGAACTAATGCAACGCCAACTGAATCACTAAACAGTTCCAATGCCTTTCATAGCCTTTCTTACGCTATTTTTTCGCCAAAGACTTACATGTCTTTCATGTGAATTTGCGACTTAGTTATTAACCACTGGCGGATACTAAACCCCAATAGTAGTGCCTCTATTAAACCCATAGACGTATAGACCAGTTATAACGCCTAACACTTCGTAAATACTAAAGCCTTAAAACTTTACACAAACTGATTGATTGATGTTTTTCTCTCTTTTTTTTTCTTCAGTTATTTCTCAAAAACTGTGCGAAAGAAAAATATTTTTTTTACTTTTCGATCCATTGCTGTGAAAAAAAAGTTTTAAATTGAAATTTTTCGGATTTCTGTTTTAACCCCCATTTTATTGATGAGAAATAGCATTAAATAGGTTTTCGGGCGATATTTTTTATCAAAGCGTTGGCTGTTTTTTGTGTACTTTAATTATTTTACTCTTTTTTTAACAAAATTATCGAAACGTTTTCGATATTTATCTGAGATTTGATTGGATTTAGTGAATAAATGATGAAACGCTTACTTTAATAGAAGAGCGCCTGTAGTTCGACAGTCGATATAACTAACGTATACTACAGTTATAAGAGAACAAAGAGAATAGATATGATATTCTTTGCGAATACGAAATCTTATTTTTATGACATGACTCAGGAATCAACTCAGAAGATGATCATCGAATTTAATGAACTATCTGTGCCGGCAGTGGCGGAGCCTTAAGTCCTATTGAGACTATTGATAGTTAAGGGAAATCAAGAGAAATATATGAAATGATATCGAAAATGAAGAGAAATATGATTTATGAGAAGATAACAAATGGTATAGACATTGATTCGAAGGCAAGAATAAGGCGATTGAGATGACCGGAAAAGAGACTTTTTGCCAGAGTCCAGAAGTCAAGGTTGATGTCAAACAATATATCGATTAATTTGTTTAATAGTTTTGCTATTTTTCGCTATTTTCGTCAAACAATACTCGGAATAGAAAACAAGAATTGAGTTGATTGTGAACACGATTTTAGTGCTATATTTGAGTTTTGAAGTCAGAATTTGTGCTAAAAATATGAACTAATTTTAGGAATTAGTCGGTTCTTTGAGGACAAGTGCATTCAACACAATTAGCCGATTGTTTGTCATTTGGTAAATATGTTATGCTATCAGCTATCAGTGCTATCGCACGCAAACATCGCTTGGGATTTACATACGAATCGAAACGAATACTTGAATTGCATTTTATAAATAGCTGTAAAAAGATAACCGATTACTCTCTGGTAAGACGAGACAATAGCAGACCTTTGTTTGGCTTCTCCACAGCCATCAGCCATTCACTCGACTCTGCCTTATGAGTCCTGTCCAAAAGATGCCTTCCCTTTATGTGTTTTACTATCATAGAAGTGCACAACCAGTACTAGTATTAGTACTACCAGTGCTCTAACAGACTTTAGTACATTACAACATAGCTATAACTTGATAGCCTCACAGCTTCGAATCGCATCGAATAGCTTCATCACAACTCAAACCGTATGAAAATGTAACTAAACTGAAGTGAATGAGAAGATAGACTTTATATGTTCGGCACAAATGTGTTCACAAGTACTCCAATTATTAGTAGAAATTTTTTCTCTATCTCTTTCTCTACTCTATTCTCCCCCAGAGATGAATAACGTTTACTCTTTAGACAACTCATTGAAAGCGTAAATGTAATTAGAAATGAAATAAGAGGTTTAGCTATTAAAACAGCTTATTATCAAATCTGACCAAGTTCAAACTCAATTTAAAAACTATTAATAAGTAACTTAACATGCCTTTTTATTCAAGAAATTATCTAAATGTTAACATGCTAAAATACCAAATAAAATATTGATTTAAACAAACCATGCTAATTTATCCGAACAAATCATTTCCTGTTATTTGTCACTCGGTTTTTGATTTGAATTTATTTTTCTATTTAAGAAAATAACAAATATAAATTGAAAATAATAGCTGTTTTTTATCAACTTGTACA
The DNA here is from genome assembly GCA_034693685.1 of Belba bartosi. NCBI lineage: Eukaryota > Metazoa > Arthropoda > Arachnida > Sarcoptiformes > Damaeidae > Belba > Belba bartosi. Next base: position 9,180 of record JAQFXP010002530.1, on the reverse strand, counting down.
TTTCAAGAATAAAACATTAGAGTCTCGGTGATAAAAACTTATATAAATTATTTAATACATTTCATTATCGATAATAAATTTGATACTTTCTTCTGATATCAAATTTTGTTCTATTTCTCGGAATTGCCTCAAAAAAAGAGCAGACATTGGAGAGAGTGGTAGCGAAAAGCGAGAGAAAAGTTATTTTTTAATTCTCCAGAGATTGACAATTGAGTTGATTTTTTACACTATTTCTGTATTCGATGTCTATTTGTAGTGAACAGAGTAGAGCAGTTCAACTGCAGCTCTTCTGTTCCTATTCTTAATAAGAAATGTCAATCTTTTTCTCTTCCTTTCAAATGCTCTATTCGATCGCAATCTTGAGTTTCGGTTAATTTTGCTAAACATTATATTTTTCCCTTCTATAACGTACAGACAAAACAAAATTTTTGAAATAATAGAAATTATAATTTTATAACTAATTGTTTAATTCGAAAACTAATCTAATTTTCGAAACATCTTTACATCTTCGCCCCATTCATCTAATTATAATTGGATTTAAAGTCGGAAAAAAAGTTTAATTTTTTGTCTCAAAACTATAGAAAAGTATTTTCAAGTCTATTAAATATTAATTTAAAACTGCATTGAATTACAATAAAAACAAATATATGAAACACTAATGTATTTGTAATGACCTCAGAATATGGTAATCACTTAATGAGGAAAAAATGTTTTTGCATTTAGTCTAACATTAAGTCATAAATATTTCTATGCTATATCACAATATACCAAAATATTTATGTATTTATTTAATATTTATTTCTGAACTTGATTTTAATAAACTTTCGTTAGACTTAACTTATTTATAAATATATTAAATAAAAAAATATATATATTTTCGAAACTCACAAGCTCATTTAAATATAAATCACGAACTTTTCTCTTTTCCATATAAAGTGAATATGAATTTTAGATGACATACAATAAAAGACAAAATTCATCATATTATATAAATATATTTTTTTGCATTGAATTTATTATATTTATAAAACGAGAAAAAAAAGTAAATACTTAACGTTTGAAACGCAAGAACGCAAAAAATTAATTTAATTTGAATATCATATCAAAACTATCTAAAAAAGTTGTCTGTCTTTCGAACGCAACTCAAAACCGAAACTAAAGGCAAAAATTTACTTTTAGAGCAACAGAAAAAAAATTCAATATAAGAGATAAATATTTTTCAATAAAAAGGAAGAAAAAAAACAAAAAATATGATCTAATAAAGTGAAGAGAAAAATAGACACCCGTAGTAGTCCTGGCTCTGCTTTAATGGTTGACTCAGACCTACTAAACCTCAAAAAATGTTTTAGATAGCAGTGATGGGAACATAAGGCGAAAAGGAAATGGAAAGTGTCATTCAGACTATGATATGTATTGCTATGAGTTTCTTATGTCTTATGCGAATCAGAATTTTTTTATATATATAATATAAAAAGAAAAGCCAAAGAAAAACTGCAACTTATAAGAGAGTAAATGTGAAAGTGTTAGAGAGTGAGAGAGCAAGAGTTGAGTGTTGGGAGGCCTGCCATCACTATTGATGATGATGATGATGCCAGTGCCAGATGAAAACATCTGTCGCACGCCTTAAGAACATATTAAAGACGAAACGTAAGAAACGAAAAAAAGTTGTGTATATACTGTATGCAACGCATCGGAAATGGTTTGGTATGTATCGCCTCTACGGCTCACAAACTGAGTGAAGAAGTATGTGTTCGAAGACGTTCTGTTCGTGTGCGGATCACACTGTGCGAGGTGTGTGCTCTACCAGTGTTCGCTACATTATTTTTTATGCCTCTCCGAACACTTTCTACTTTATTCTTCTTATAAAAAAATCTTAAGAAATCATTTCGATTCAAACGAATGAAAATATGTATTCGAATGTTTCAAATCATTTTTCTCGACTTATTCTCATATTTTTTGGTCATTGTTTCAGGATTTGTGATAATAGTCTAATAATGTATTTAAGATTATGACTGGAGGCAAGGGTCTCATCATTGAGTCAAAGAGCACAGACAGGGGAGGGAGAGGGAGAGAGCAAGAGAGAGAGAGAGAGAAAGAGAGAGAGAGAGCAGGAGAGAGAGAGAGAGTGAGTCGACTTGTTGTGTATATTAAACCCATGGGCTCTCTCGTAAAACATAGTTTTTATTTTTGGATAAAATTCTATACATATTAAGCAATATAAGTGATTTAGGGTAAAGTGAAGGCAACCTAAACTCTTCGAAGCGATTAATTTTAGAAATCGCTTCGAATTACTTTAATGCGAATATTTTTTTAAAGAAAAGAAAAATATGATTTAGCCGTAAAAGTTGAAATTATATGCAAAATGCAAACAGTAGTTACCACTAGTTTCTCCACTAAACTAATAGCAATATCAGATTTTTTGCTACTAATAACAAAAAAGTCTCCCAAATGTGTATTTCTTTTATGTTACTTAAGAAAAATCAAATTATTTTAAATGTGTAGAACAGTACTGAACATAACCTAACATACAGTATAATACAAATAATTTTAAGTTTTTTTTTCTATTTTCTCTACAAAACTGTATACTTTAAACGAAGAGGCAAAAAGTTTTTTCTCATTTTATTTATTTATTTTTTCTGCTACACTAATGGCTAATATTATAATAAACTTTAAAGTTTGAGTCGTTTTTTCTATTTGATAGATGAAATGCAAACTATTTTTTCCCTATCTTTTGCTGCCCGTTGTGTCTGAAGGCTGTATACAATCTGCAGTTTTTTTTATTATTTTTGTGTATTTTCCCCTCTTTTTACAGTTATATAATATTAAGTTAATGTTTAATTCGCTTTAGAGTAATAAAAATATAGTTTTTTTAGCAGAAATAGAAGAGAGAAATAAACAATTTATTCTAATATATGATATTGTGATGAAAAATATATACAAAAAAATGTATTCAATCTATGAGTTTTAAAATAGAATATAAAATATTCTCTTATTTTTGTTTCTCATATCTTGTTTTTCACTTTAAAATAATTTTCCTATTTTTAAGTTTATGTTTAGTAAAACCAAAATTATTTAACATTTTTTCTCTCTTCTGTTGCTAAGAAATGAATAAAACTTTTTGTTGTTATGTTTCAAACCATTAATAATAATGAGAATTAAATTAACTGTAAAAACAAATTCTGAACAAACGCTTAACGTTTTGCGCGAAACAAGTTTTCTGACATAACTTTGTCTAATATTAACTTCAAATGTAATCATTTTTAAGCACTTAGTCCCAAAAAACACACCTTATGTTCAAAAATGAATTAAACAGAGAACGACTCAATTCTACAAATTCTATCATTCCTTCACCACTCAGTCGTATTAGGTTTAGCCACAAAAATAAAAAAATATATACAAATATATCAATAATACAAATGCGAAAAAAATTTACAACAGCTCTAAAAAAGTGCTAAAAGTGTGTGAAAAAGAAGAAAGTGCGAAAAACCCATTAGAACCTCTGTTCAGAATATATATATATATATATATATATACACCACTGTAAGGCGAGTGAAGTTTTTAAAACATTTGATGTTTAGTAATGTCGGGTTCGATAAATTTTATATGACTACTGAAGTCTAGGCAAATGCACTGTAAGACGCGCTGTAATCTATGCACTGTAAGACTTTTTATATTAGATGACTTATAAAGAGGTGATATTTTTTATTTAAAATAAAAATCAGATTTTATGTAAAAAAGCTTTAGTTTGTATGTGAGATATGAAAACATATACATAATGAGGATAAATGGCTTATTTGATAAAAGTTGCAAAACGTACATAAGGTATGCAATCTTTTATATAAATTTGAAATATTTTGTTAAGACGTAAATAATTTTTTCTCAACAAATCAAATGATAAGTTAATGTATTTTTTGGGAAAAAAAACATTTAATATATTTTTATAATTTATTAATTGAATTAAAAAAATCAATTAAATACATTAGAAATTGTATTCAATTATTTGGCTTATTTTGAGACATGTAGTTAACATTTTAAACATCTTTTTTTATTTATATATTAATAAATCAATTAAGCTAAATTTAAAAAATATTTAAGTTCAGCTAGAAAGTCACTTTGTTCATGCAAAAAACACAATTTTCATAAAACAGTAATTCATTTCAAGATTTATATATTTATTTTCCTTAAAGAATAAAAATAAGTTATTTTTATTACACTATTATGTGATTCTATTCTTTGGCTCAAATTGTGTGCAATTCTAAAAGAGTTTTTGCTTTTATTTTGAGACAACAACAAAAATAAAATAAGAAGAAAAAGAAAATTCAATTCAACGCTAAATATAATATGAGTTTTATTATAAGAGATGAAAATATCGTCGAAATTGTTATACAGTTTTAGGACAAACAAAAAACGGCACAAAAGAAGTGGAGAAATAAATTGGTTGCTTACCTAACAATGAAATCATGAGCGGCACTGGCATTCCGATTTGGACTGGAACTAGTCTTCGCATCAGCACCGGTATTGTTGACGTTTTGCAAATAGTAGCGAACGTTGTTCTCTAAGTAAGCCTTCGCCGCAATCTCTAAATGTGTCGACGACTGATGGTTCTGATGGTTCGGATGGTTGTGGTGTTGTTGGGGCTGTTGCTGGGAATGGGTTTGCGATTGAGACCAATCTACCAGCGCTGCACATAATTTGAATGTAAAGACAGTTAAAAATATATTAGTCAATGGCATAGCATAGCAAAGCATGGAATTGAATTGAAACAAATTGAATGGAATAATCAATTTAAATGTTAAAATCATGACTTTTTTTAACACATTTTTTGTTCGCCATTGTATACATATGCGGAAATTTTTTTTGTTATAAATTTGATTCAAAAATTATGGCTTTCGTTCAATTTGTATTTTTAGCCGAATTTTTCTCTCTTTTTTTCCTATTCTCTACTTTTTCTAGTATTGAATTAAATACAATATTTTTCTTTTGGATTAAATCTTTAGGGAGTCATCAAAACTGATAATCGTTTTAAATGTTTTTTATTTTGTGAACACATTATTGCGTGTCTAACAAGTTTCAGAATTTAAGTTAGACAAAATTATATATATTTTTTAATACATGTGTATATTTATAGCCAAGCCTATTAGGCAATTATTCAAAAATTATTTTCATTTAGAACTCTTTTTTTCATTAATTATATTGAGAAATGGTTTTGGAAACAAATCAAGTATTTATATGAGAGTTAGAGTTAACTATTAATTATGTTAATTGCTATACATTTGGAATAATATTTAATAAGTTATTACATAATAACTTGAGGTTTGATGTCTTTGCATATTTTACTATTAACTCAATCGTAAAACCAAATGCATTGTTAATGCGATAAAAGCCAATCGAATGCAATAAATATTTTAATGATTTTATTTTTTCGAAATTTAGAGCGAATGGTGACTAAAGGTTAGATAGAAAACCATAAAAACATTACACAAAATGGACTTTTCATCTAATGCTAGTATAAAATCTGTTAGAAAAACATAAAATATAAAAGTTTTTATGAATTATATTTGGAGTCGACGATAGAACGATAAATACAGTTTATATTGGTATGGATTGGATGAGATACATTTAGGAATAAGGTTGGCAAATTATTACATTTTTATGATTTACCAATAAATACATTGTTTGATATTATTGAAAACGTGTCCATAAGCAGTGACAGTCAAAAGTAAACATTTTATGATAAAATTATAGCTAGATTATTTTTTTTGCTTAATAATAAATAAGTTATAGTTTTAGACTAATTTAATTGTAATAATAAATATAATTTAATTATTGGCGTAAATATTTTTAGTATTGTAATTTTTATGCTTTTTTAAACTTATATTTTTTAACTTTTAGTTTTAAAAATTGCGTTTTTAGTATTTTTAATATTTTCAATTACTATTATTAAATACTGTAGTAATAAATTGTATCTAAAAATTTATATGCCTTTAAAATCATATCTGATAAATATACCTAAATCACATGCAGGATATTTTTTATTATAATTACTTATTTTTAATTATTTTTGTATTAGCTTATAATTCTAAACATGTATCTGTATTTTGTCATTTATACAATTCAATTATAACCATTTATTTCAACTTTAATGTTAAATAAGAATTTGATCTTGAACAATATTCAAAATAATAAAATATACGCGTTCAATTTATATAAATAAATATTTTTAAAAAAAGTTCCTGAAAATATTTTGTTTTTATATCAAAATAAAATTTTAATTTACAATCTTAGTTTCTTAAAGTAGATTGCTAAAATATAATCAAATTTAGTATTATTGAAGCAAAAACTCAAACTTAATCAATATTTTCAGCCCGGTACAAAAAATATTTTGTTTATTTTTTTTAATAAGCACTAAATCAACCAGTATAATTAGTATTAAAATATTTTTAATGCTTTGTCAACTACTTTTAATCTGGCTAATTTTTAACGAAATTTTTAACTAAAAATAAGAAAAATTTATAAAATTTTAACTTTAAAACAGATAAAAGAAATTTAGTTTTTTAGTTCAAATACTTAGGGATCAAATTTTCATTGTTTGCAAAAATAACAAAAAAAAGTACATGTTACAAACTAATAAATCAAAAAACATTATTTTTGCCAAATTGTGCAACAAGATCTAAATTTTTATAATATCTTTAAAACAAACAAAAGTGCAATTCTATAATATTTAGACTATTTATAAAATAAATAAAATTCAAACAAATAAAACATAATTAAAATAACAAAAAAATAAAATAAATGCACATGCTATTAGTAAACATCAGTTGTAACAAAAAGGTTTCATTCATTAAATTTTTACAATAAGTTTGTGAAACAAAAAACTTTAATGTGTTTAAAGCTCTTTAAAAATTGCCAATATAATCTAGGCACTAAATGCATTGTATAAGAATTGCATCGATGCCAACCCTAGATGCCTGTGCAGAACAAGAATGGGGCCAATATGTGATGTGTTATGATAGGGCATTCAGACGTAAAGAAATGGGATCAGAATGAGAAACAAGTAGAAGAAGAATAAAGGCGAAGAACGCACTGAAGAACGTAACCACAAAATGCGTGCAAAACATGATTTATACACTCCATTCGATTCGAGAATATAAGAATGTGAGGGAATCGGCGAAAAGAGAGAGCAAAGGGCGAGAAATCGGAAAATTTTCGAATAACCCATAAATGATTGCAAATAACAAATAAGTTGAAGTAAAACATAAGTTTTGATACATTTTTCTGTCGCCAAATCATTTGACAATACTGTGAAAAAAGTATTGTAAACTCGGAATTAATATTGCATTGCATAGCAAAGGTATGTCTTCTAATATATTGCTCTAAAGAATATTCTGTATCGAACTTATGTCTATTTTTTCCTAAAAAGTTATTTTAAAGCAATCGCTATTCAGAGACAAGTTTTCCGCATCATTTCATTCTAAACTATTCTATTATTCTTCTCTATCTTTTGGAAATTCTTCGAATTGAGACAAAACACAACAAATTCCAATCTACGCAAACTTCAATATCAATAAATAAATAAGTTTTTAGTTTGAGTTTTCTAAACAACCACTTTTACCGATCGTTTTTTTCGGATCATTAGAATTTGAAACTATTATAATATAGTATTCGAATTGATATTTCGATATTATTGATAACTTCTTATATAGAAGACTACTGTATATTCAATAAGATTTACAATAAGTTTAATATTTTTAAAAATATAGATATATCTGATAAATGATAAAAGTTTTCCTTTGAGACAAAACACAAAATTTATTCAATAAATCAAAATAAAAAAATATATAAGAAAAGAATAAATAATATATAAAATACGTACCCATTGAGAGAGAAAATTGTAATCAATTAGTAGAATAAATGACGAGTGGTTCTGGAAGTCGAAATGGGCGAAAACATATGCCAAAAGTGCATTACATTTAAAATTATAATTTCAAAGCAGTGTTTCTTTTGATAGACATCGTTCGGAGAGACTATGACTGCAATCGAAAGAGCGATAGATTCGAGAAGAGAGCGAAACGCTCTCAGAATATCAATTATTCTGATTGCAAACAATTACAATATGATAACAGTCTTTCACACAAATTCAGTTCAGCTAAATTTTTACTCTATTTTATCGGAATTGCGATCAAAACTATTCATAATTAACAAAAGAATTACTCATTTTTAAAACTATTACACTATAATAACAAAAAAGTTTTTGAATGAATAGTACATTAGTTTTCTTCCCATCGATTCAACTACAATACAAATGTTGAGTACAAAACAAACTTGTGTTGAGTTTTAATGTAATTTTTTGTAGTAAAAGTGTAGTAGAATATGATGTTGGGTTCACAAAATTAAAGCGACAAACCCTATGATACTGTGTATGCGTTTTCTGGTGTAATAACACGATTCACTTCCAACACTCGATCTCTTTTGCTTCGGTTCGCCAAGACTTGAATGCAAGCCATAAGCCATACATACATACAATGAGAGCATACATACAGTGCTCGCCTGCAAGAGCTGAGGACTGGTAGGAGAGCTGTACTGAAATAATGTGCTCATTTCGCACAGTGTCGAAGAGCATGTGCAGCTTGTGCCTTGATACAATGTTCTATTAAGAATCCAGAGTTCTCTTTTCAAAATTAACTTTATATTTAATAATAGACTCATTTAGTAATTACAAACTTTGCTATAAATTCTACTTAAAATTTATTGTATAATCGAGTGAAGCAGTAAAAAGTTTTTAAATATGTTTTTTAACTACTCGTATGCGTACATAAACAAGCAACTTATATTCTAAACGAATATTTTCACTGCATATGTATTATAATTCGCACAAAACTATTATTGCCACAATATTTTAATTTGACTTTTATTTATTTAATTTATGTATTAATATAAGAGTATTCGAGTATTCCATAGAACTATCAGTGCATAGCATCCAATGCATTGCGAATTTTTGTGGTAGAGTCTGATCACGAATAGGATAACTCAAACTGTGACTTAACTGACTTTACTCTTCGTATAAGTTATTCTCTCTTCTCTCTCATCTACTACTCTACTCCACTCTGCCTCTGCTTCGCTATACTTCGCTGTTCTCTCTCTCTCTCTCTCTCTCTCTCTCTCTCTCTCTCTCTCTCGCTC
>JAQFXP010002529.1:0-14865 GCA_034693685.1 Belba bartosi | reverse complement strand
AAGTACGTCTCAAAAATAGGCTCGTACTGTTGTGCGTCATCACAAGCCCCGCCCACCGCTATACTCACCCTATACTACTATTATGGTTAAAAACTTAATATTAAAACTTAATAAAATTAAATATTTAAAATTAATGCTTAAATCTGACTTAATCAAATTTAATCTAGTTCTAATTTAAAATTATTTTAATTGACCAAAAATTTAAAAATATTAAATGGAAATAAATACCAAATTAAAAATTTTGTTTTAATTTCTATTTTTACCAAGATTGATTTAAATGAGATTTTTGCGAAATAAAAATTTATTTTTTGTTTAAAAGATCAAAATTTCTATTTTAAAAAAGAAATTCTATAAAAGTAAAGCACATATTGTAGTTTCGAATCTGTATTTTATGAGCTCTTTCTCTACGATTTCTTTTCAATTGTAGAACAAAACATGTTTTGCAATATATTATAAATTTGAAGTTCGAAAACAATTATTTTGATGTTGTATTGAACCAACATTTTTCATACTTTTCCTATACGTTCCACTCATTTATTTCTTATAACAAATTTTAATTCAATTGGAACAACAGTTAGACATTAGTTTTTATACTAGTTTATTTCTTCTGCTCTTACCTTCTCTCCCTTTCTCCCTTTCCCTCACTTGTTCTATCCCTCTCTTTCTTTCCCTCTCTCCCTTTTCCTTCTCTTTCTTTTTGCCTTTTTTTCTCTCTCTCCCCTCTCCTGCTCTCTCCTCCCTCCCTATGCCAACCCTTAATATTGAGTTGATTTGAGTTTGAATCGAATTTTTTCTATTCAGCTAATGTTGTCCTCAATTATATAGCAAAAGAAAGGCCTAATCTTGTGATAAATGATGATAAGGTATAGCAAATATTTTACAATTGACTTTCGTTTTGTACTTTTTAACCCAACACTTCATATCTGAAATCGAGTCAATATTTGGTTTTGTCTTTTGATAAGAAAAATAAGGAAAGAGAGGGAGAGAGAGAACAAAAGAGAGCATAGGAGAGAGAGGGAAGGAGGAGAGAGAGAGTAAAACGAGAGTATAAATAATGATTTGATAAAATGAGTTCGAGAAGGGCTCAGAATTTTATTTATTCTTTTTGTTCTGAAAGAGCAAAGAATAAGATAATAAAGTTGTGCCAAAAAATCGATGAATTAAATTAGCGCTGAATTATATTATCATATAAATTACTCGACTATAGATCGCACCAAATAATAGCGTCGACTGAAGCCTCGATTTCGGATATTTTTGCCTCTTTTGTAAACATAAAAGCAATTGATTATAATTTCAAAAAATTGTTTCCTTTTCATTCTTATTAAAGTTAAACTTTAATTTTGTGCTTTCTCAATTGTTTGTTTTAAATGGAGATTGTGTAAATAAATTGAAATTAAAATATTAAACATTAAATAAAATTTAATTTTAAAAAATATTTATAAATATTTAGCATTAAAAATTAATATAAATTTAATTATTTTATACATACTCTATTTTAAAAATGTGATAAGATTTTGCTTATTTTAATCGTAAGATTGACAATATAATGAATAAAAATTTATAAAATAAAATTTATGATATTTGTGCCTTTTACTGTAATAAATGTTAAACAATTTATTTACTAGTTTTACAGTTTAATTAAATTAAATTTAGGCTAGATTTAAAACTAAGTTTAACATCAACTTAATATAAAAATAAGTTTGTCTAATTTAAACAAAAAACACAAAACATTTGTCTAGAACCTTTGGCATAGATTGTAATTTATATTTTTAGTGTACAGTATATAATATATTATAATTTATACTTAAAACTCAGAATAGTATTTGTTCAATTTTAAAATTAAAATATATCTTTACTAAACGTAGCCAAAATACTTTTTTAATATTTTTAAATATGTATATTGATAATTATAAATTTAATTTTACTAATGCTAATTTTAGTTTAAATTTAGATAAATTAAATTAAAATACAGAAATAGCAACAAAAAAATGTTTGTTATTTTATTTTTTTAAGAAGATTGATAAAATTTTGTCATTTTATTTCCATCTATGCTCTTTTTCCTAATCCAATCAAACTTGGTTAGCATAAATTTTTATTTTATTTGCTCAACGCTTTGGCTAATCTTAATTAAGAAAATCTAATAAAAAGATTTAAAAATACTACTTCTAAAGTCAATACTACTTCAATAATCAATTGAATAAAAGTAATTAAAAATAAAAATAGAACTTAAATCAAATTATATTTTAAATGATATGATATAACAAAAATAAATAAATACTTAAAATCAGAAAAAGTGTAGTTTATCTCTAAAAGCTGTTACGAGTTTTATCAGCGGAATAAAAGAAAAAATCTCTCCTTTGCACTTTCTTTATGTCGTGCAAAACAAGCCAGGGCATTGCCAAGCTTTTAATACTGTTAAATAAATTTAACTTAAATACCTTTTAAAAATTATTTTCTTAAAATTGTTCATTTATATTTAAGATAATTATTAACATTACTTTTTAATTAATTTTTAGTAAAAATTAAAAATTTTATCTGAACAATTTTTTAAGTATATTTTTATTAGTAATTATTTGCAAAAATAAATTATATTTATTTATTTCTAGTAATGTACTAATTAAAAAAAATAGTCTTATAAAATAGTCTTTCACATACATAGATTAAAATTAGAAATTAAGAAGGAGGATGAGTCAAAAAATGGTAAAAAATGGTAATTGTCTTTTCTAGCAATTGGTTCACATAATGATACACTCAAACCTCCCATTAGTAAACCTCTCTCGTGTTAGTGCAATGTTTGAGACATTTCTTATTAAAACTCATTATTTATTTACCTCTAATGAGTGAAAACCTGTCATAAATAAACAAAATTTTTATTACGAAGAGCTCTGTCTTGAGATGTTTGAGTTCTACCACTTGCCCTGATTTGCAGGACACCAACCAGTAACTTTTTAATTTAGTGTTAAATCAAATTTAAATTTTGTTAAATTGCAAATTAAATTAATTTAAGTAAGCGTATTTGGAAAAAAATTTATTTTCCATGTTTATTTCCGATCTTCTCAATCTATGATTAAAATATATTTATTATTAAAATATTTTAGCATGTTGTAAGAGATAACGTAAATGCTAAAAATTAGCAAAACACTTGGTTACCCCAGATATAAACAGTACATTTTATTTGTAAAACTGAAATTTAACTTTTATTATAGAAAAGAAAAAAATATATATAAAAGTTGAATAAACGGATTACTATTATCTCTTATTTGATTCATCACTTGACTGACTTTATTCTCTGCCATTATTTCTCATCAAACAGTTTTCTAACATTTTATTCTCAATTTCAAAAGAATTTAATCACAAAGAAATGAGGAAAAACTTTTCTCAACTAAAAAATAAAATTTAATAAAAACTGTATTCTCTCATCAATCGATGTTTCAATTTTTCTTTCTTCAACTTTTTCTCTTCAACAATAAAATACCACTTTTTTAACGAAGAAATTCTTACGAAAAAAAAGACTTATTTTCAGTTCTCTCTCTTATTCTCAATTTTTAAGCCGAAAACTCTATTTTTAACAACAATTTTCACTCTTTCTAAACGATTTTATATCCAGTTTTTGCTATTAGAAAAGTAACTAATTTTGATGTTAGGAAAACCATATCTTTTTGAGTCTTTCATCTACTCATCCTCTCATCCAGTGCTTGGCTTTAAAATTAGCAGTAAATACATTATAGACTCTATTCTCCATTCGGTGCCTTCACTACAATGAATGACTGATGAGATTTAGCTTTTCATTAACTGTACAAAAAATATCTATAGTTTGAGTCTATAGTTATAGTTTGTGTACTAAAGAGAAACTAATCAATTATGCGATTATATAAAACTACTAAATGAATGACTACTAAGACTTAAAAATAAGGAATTAATGATTACTAAAAGTTTTTGTTCAGTGCGAGTGAGTACACAAATAGCTATTATTAGAGACAATTGCTTTACTACAGACAGCAGAGAATCGTGAGATAGAAAACACTATTATCTCTATATCTAAATTCTAATTGAATAGAAGAGATAAATTTCAATTATTTCTCCCAAACTTAATCTCATTTGCATTGATTTCAAATTTAAATTTTTTTATTATTTTTGTTTCGTATAATTGATTATAATCAGGGCTATGACATGGATGCTGAATGGGAACCAGAGCAAAGTTTATGGTGTGTATGGATAGAATTTTTGTATTCTAAACCTTAGTAAAGAAGTTGGATATGAAAGTTACCGTAAACCCTCACAGTTTAGATCATGTTCTTATAAGGTGAGTTTGAGCTTCATGTTCTTATACCCCTTGGTATGGAACATGTTCTTAAAAACAAAAATAAAAATTAGTTTTTTACTAGTGGTTTAAAGCAAATATTTTTGATAATATTGATAAATTTTAAAATTTAAATATTAGAACATTACAAAATTGAAAACATTTAAAAAAAAAATTTTAAAAATCATTTATTAAAGTAACGTTTTTGTATTTAACAGTTTTTCTGGATTGCAACTTATTTATTGTTTAAAAGAAAAGTTAATTGGTATTAAATTTATTGTTATACAAAAATTTGTTAAATAATTATGTTAGAAATAATAATTTGAATAATGTATTAATATTATTAATTAATAATAATTGAGTTAATTATTGAGAAAGTAATATTCATCAGAATATAAATTAAATATTTAAAAAATTAGAAAATTTTAATAGAATTAAAACTAAAACATATAAAAAATCGGAACTAATTGATGAAGATTACGACGAAGACATTAAATCAGACAAAGTCGAATAATTTAATCTAGAGTAATTTATTAGTATACATAATAAAACAAAATATATTTAATTAATTTGTGTCACTTAGTATAGTTTAAATTTACCTTGCCTCATAAGAACATGTTCTTGAAGACTTTAACTTAATTTTTAGAAAATGGTTTAATTCACTTTATAAGAACATGTTTTAAACTTTGAGGGAATACGGTAAGTATAAAAATTGAATATAAACGTCGAGTATAAAAAAGATGTGAAAGCTGGGTAAGAAAGTCGGGAAAGGGAATCGAGTATTAAAGTCGGGTATGGAAATTAAGTATAAAAATCGGATAAATAATAGTATTTTAATAGAGTAAAAAAATTTTATCTTTACGCATCATATACTGCCTTTTGCTCTGGCTCTTATTTGGCATCCATGTCACAGACCTGATTATAATGCAACAATCTAGAATAAAACACAATACACAAGCCAAATTTGAAAATATTCATGTTTAAACATTAAATAATAATAATAATTGAAATTCCAGCAATAATTTAAAATTAAATAACATGTTTAAACTAATCGAAATTTTTAAATTAAATATATGATTAAAATTAAAATCAATTTAAAAAAGATAGCTTTGATTCAAGCGACTCATTAGATGAGAATTACGTTATTTGGTTCATCAAATCCATTGAGAGAGTGATAGATCAAATTTTAAAAACAACTATAAATTCTGGTCAGATATTTCGATATCATTGATAAGATTAAGCGCAAAACTAAAACATTTTATATAAAAAACGAATATTTCTAATAAAAAAATTGTTTACTTTAAGAGAGTAATAAAGATCGGGTAAAGAAGTTAAGGAGTGGATTGAAGTGGACACACCTTTTATCTTCCGGTGCACTTAAGAATTTTTAGTGCAAAAAATTATATCAAAGTATTTCTCATCTGATTGTCAGCTCAAGTAATGCACTTTGAAAACCAAAATCCGAATGAAATTGCAAAAGGATTTTACAGATTTCACACTTTTTTTATGTCTTATATATTCTTTAGCTTTTATTTCACATTTTGCTCTTTTTATGCAGAGACTCAAAAGGAGGGGCATTAGGCAAAAATATCCCTGATCTTAAAAATACGCATTTGTCTTTCTATGACATTTTGTTTAAAAACAAGATGCATGTCCCTCTATTATTTGCCAAAAGCGGCCAGTTTAGTTTTAAGTTAGAAAATTAGAAAACAAATTTAAACTGATGTTAAATTTAAACAAATTAATTTAATCTAAATGTTTAAATTCAGTGTAATTGAGGTAAATAAGTAATATTATTAAATAATTTTTAAGCTATTTTATGAGTTTTGAAAAAACATTTGTCTCCTCATCCACCCCTGGATCAGCCAATCTTCTGAATCCCTGTTTTTATGTCAAATGTTTATGTATTTTTGCTTCTCTCTCTCCAGCTCTCTCTCTCCTGCTCTCTCTCTCTCCTGCTCTCTCTCTCTCTCTAGCTCTCTCTCCTGCTCTCTCTCCTGCTCTCTCTCTCTCTCCTGCTCTCTCTCTCTCTCTCTCTCTCTCTCTAGCTCTCTCTCCTGCTCTCTCTCCTGCTCTCTCTCTCTCTCTCCTGCTCTCTCTCTCTCTCTCTCTCTCTCTCTCTCTCTCTCTCGTTCCCTATTGTCTCTTTAATATTTCGTATCCCCATTCCCTCTCTTTCCACCCGTACCGCTCAAGTCGTGAAAATGGTTTTTTAGGCTCTACTCTAACACTAAGTTTAATGTATTCGTAAAGCTAGTGATGAATTGATTCAAAAAAACATAACTTATTTTTTTGTTTATTTGTTTGTTTCTATTTATACCTTTAAACCTAAATGTGAATAAAAGAGAGACAACTGTTTTGTTTAATCAATATGTCAGTCGATTTTGTACAGTAGGTGTTGGTTAGAGGAGAGGAAAAGAGAAAATTATATATTTTTAAGTTTATATACAAATTTAACTTGCAAAAAATCTTTTAAATTTTAAGTTAATAGATATAACTGCAAGTGTTTTTTAGTTTCAACCCCTTTGGGTAAACTAAGAATTTTAACCAAGTAAGAATTGTTACTCTTACCATAACAGCAAGTAATTTAAGTTTTTTAGCAATATTTAAACTTAAATTTAGCTACAATAATAAATTTAGTTCTACTTGGTATTATTATTTTATAAATTGAGTTTTATTGCATAACTGGCAAAAAAATTATTTTTTTTGTATATTAAATTTTTTGTTTTTAGCTTTTCTAATATTCCCGGAATATAAGGGGGTTATAAAGGAGGGAAAGTAAAAAATGGAGCAGGTGACAAAATTTTATGGATTATATACAATTTTTTAAAATAACATTTATGAACACAAATTTTGAAAATTTATTAACATTTATAATTTTTGAAAAGTTTTAGATTTCTTAATAATTGGCTATATTTTATCAATTTATCAAACCAAATCTATATATTAATATATATTAAAATGTATCAAAAATGTCGAAAGTGGTCAGATTAAAAATTTCAATCAATTTTTTTTACTATGATGAATTATAAAATAAATTTTAAACTTTACATTACGTTACATTTTATTTAATGCTAATTATTTTAATTGAAATAAAAATTAAATTTAAAAAGTTATTACTTAATTTATATTCATAAAAAATAAGTAAATATTTATATAAGTATCGATTTTTCTATTGCATCTAAAACTGTATTTATTAAATATTTAAAAAATATTTTAAGAATTTTTTAATGATTGAAAATATTTTTAGATTTTATATCTGTTCGGAAAAAATTTTAATATATTTACGAAATAAAATTTTATAACTTTCGGAAATATAATATTCAATTTGATCAAAATTTAGAAATAAATTTGAGAAAAAAACATTAGTTAATGGATATTTTAAACATAAACTTATATGAATCACATGAATTAAATATAGGAAAACATTAGATTATTTTTTCCACTGTCGTTGGCTTTTACTGAATTTACTTTTTTATTTTATTTTTGAATTTATTTTAGATTTTTATTACATATTTTCAAATGTATATTGCTATAGCTATTTATTGCAAAACCTTTTTTTAATATTTATAAAGAATAAACAAGATAACATCGTTTTATTTAATATTATTAAAGCTCTTAAAGTGCACTCAAATCTAAATTAAATCAAAAAAATTTTAGATTAGATTTTGTTGTATTTAGTTTTTACTTTACTTTTTAGACATCAAATAATTAGTATGACCATCATTCTATTTCCTAGTTTAAATTTAATTATATATTAGAACAAAAAATACCAATAAAGTCTTATTTTGGTCATATTATAAAAACTCACTTGCTCACATCTGCTACTTTATTGCTTGCTCAAATTTTAACATTACTAGCATACTGTACTATTTTAATTAGATTTAAACTAACCATGAGTGCCGTTTACTTGCTCACGGCTTTAAAAAACTTGATTACTGTTTTTGAAACAATGAAAGCAATTAGAAGTTAACTATATTAGTTTTAGCCGCAATTGGGGGCGTTAGGGGGCATTTTGGCTGTATTGTTTATATGAGGAGAAAATAAGATTTTGGGTTTTTTGGTTAAGTGGCATGATAAAAACTATTCAAAATAACTAGAAACATTATTTTAAGGCAAAAGAAATAAAAATACTAACTTTTGAGTCAATTGTTAAACAATTTGCATATGATTTATAAAGAAATCATATTTTACAATGCATAAACAATACAGCCAAAAAGCCCCCCTAATGCCCCCCAATTGCGGCTAAAACTAATATAGTTATCTTCTAATTGCTTTAATTGTTCCAAAAACAGTAATCAAGTTTCTTAAAGCCGTGAACAAGTAAACGGCACTCTTAGTAAGAATATATACTTTTAGCTAGAGCACTCACTCACCCTCTCTCTCTCTTTCTCTCCTTGCTCTCTCCCTCTCTTCTGCTCTCTCCCTTCCTTCTGCTCTCTCCCTCCCTCCCTCCTGCTCTTTATCCCCTACTCTTTCTCTCTCTCTCTCCTGCTCTCTCTCTCTCTCCTGCTCTCTCTCCTGCTCTCTCTCCTGCTCTCTTTCTCCTGCTCCCTCCCTCCTGCTCTCTATTCCCTACTCTTTCTCTCTCCTGCTTTCTCTCTCCCTCTCTCTCTCATTATATATTATTTAAAAATAATTGCTTGTTTAAATCTTTTTCGAATTTTTAATAAAAATTTTTAATTAAATTTATTTGTAACCAATGAATTAAAGTTGCTTTGTAAATTACGAAATATTTAGCATGATAATGTTATATAAATGCAATTCTATGAAATAGTTAATTATATTTATATTATTGTTAAAAGTCTTAACATATCAACAAAATTTAATTAAAATTTTTTGATTTAGCATACATATTTTAATTAGAATTTTATTATTTACATTTAATTAACTGCCAGTTTATTTTTTAAAAATAAATAAATAATTCAATTATTAATTAGACAAATAATTATAATATTTTTAATCTAATTAGTTTTTTTTACTTCTGCAATGTTAATATAAAACATTAATTTTAAAAAATTACCAAGAACTTTGCTAGAGTATTTAAAAGTAATTGTAACAGTTAATTTAAATGTAATATAATTTTATTTTTGCGTAAAACTAATTTCGAGAATTGCTTTATTCTAGCATTCATTAGACAATTGGCAATAAAAAAGAAGATGATAGATTAAATGAAAGTTAGAGAAAAATAGATGCAATTCATAAAATAATAGGAAATAGGATTTATTG
This sequence comes from Belba bartosi, assembly GCA_034693685.1. NCBI lineage: Eukaryota > Metazoa > Arthropoda > Arachnida > Sarcoptiformes > Damaeidae > Belba > Belba bartosi. The sequence goes on along the minus strand of JAQFXP010002529.1, from coordinate 5,336 downwards.
CCACTTTGTTTGATAAGAGTCGAAAATCAGTGTTTCAATCGAAAACAGAACCAAATTTTGGTTTTTGTGCTCAAAGTCTCTAATATTATTTGGCACTCATTATCATTAGAGCAACGAATTGACGGCAAACCAAGCTATCAATGAGCCATTAATAAGACCTCATTTTGTTTTTAGTTTTGTTTAGTGTTAATACGATATTTAATTTAAAGGCAATATTTTCTATTTATATTTAAACAGCTAGCAAAATAATATACAAAACTTTATATATTTCTACATTTTAAAATAATAATAATTTAAATTACTAAGCTAAATTAAAATTTATTATTTATTTATTTGTTATATAATAATATTTTTTGTAAATGTATTTATTAAATATAATAAGATTTAAATGTAAATAAGATATATTTCAAACAATTTAAAGCAATTAATTAAATTAAATTAAATTGAATTAATTATTAAATTAAGTCATTGCACATTACCAATTAAATATTTAACACAATATTAAAATTTATTTATCTTTTTTAATTTTGTTATTATTTTTTTAATTAAAATAGAAATTTTTTCAATTTTACAATTTTAACCCAAAAAACTTCAAAAAAAAATCCGAAATTGTTTTAATCATTTATTTCGTCAAACAATCACGTATTGCTCACTATATTGTAAATCTATTTTTAGATTAAATAAATTCCAATAAAATAAAGTATTACATTTTAAAATACAAGTCTTAAAAGTAATAACTCACTGGATCATTTTACAATTTAATTTAATTAAAAAAATTTTGTTTGAATATAAGCCAATTTAAAGCTAGAATAAATAATTATTAATAACGGATTACTAAATAGGCATTTATTTAATTTAGCTTTTATGGAAAAGTTAAATTTTATTTGTAAAATTTAGATACATTATTTATGTTAAAAATTAACCAGTTGAACTTAACTTTAAGTAGCAAAAATTAAGCAAACCTAAATGCAGTACATACATTTTATTTATTAGTGTTGTTTTGTTTAGTATTAATATCTACTACACAGTTAAAAGTCAGTAGTGTTTGTAAAAATTATTGTAAATTTATTATAATAAAACACGTTATAATCTTTTATCTGTTAATTTTAATTACCAATGTAATCAATAATAAGCTTGCAAGCTTAGATTTTTCCACTAAAGCCTTATAGACATCCAAAAAGGCAAAAAATAATTGCTTAAATAATCACTAAACTATCTATCACTTTTTTTTATATATTGAAACCGATATTAAATCCAATCATTAAAAACATTTTTAACATATATTTTAAACTAAAATTGGACCGTTTTTTCCGATAAAGATATTAAATTTAATTGACTAAATTAAACTAACATTTCTAACGTAATCGTCTAAATTTTTTAGTATTAAAAAAAATTTTAAATCTAATTTTTGTAGATTTTTAACCAAATTTGCTCTAAATTTGCGTCAAATTTTTCCTGAATTGATCAATTTTAAAATAAAAAACAACTTATTAACGCTTTTTAATATATTTTATAATGTTAAATTTAATTTCGATAAAATAAAATTATAATATAGATTTTAATTCACTAGAGAAGTCTTAATAATTGTTAGAATAAATTTAAGTAATAATTAATTAAATGGTTGCTATAGTAGTGCTAAAACCTTAATATAACAGACACTGCAGTAAACAGAGCTTCAGAACGGGATAAATGAAATACTTTTCATATTCTACAGTAGAGTCAGTGTATGTAAAGCTAATATTAATATAATATTCTTTAACGCAAACTAAAGTCAGAGTATTAGTAAAAGAATATAATAACAGAAAAAGTGAATGTTAATGCCTATTCATGAAGTTTGGGCTAAATTACAATTTATATCTATTAAAAAAGTTTAGTTTGTTTTGAAAACACAATGTTATTAAAAAAAATTCTATTTTATTATATACATTGAGTTCTGGAATAATAGTATTATTGTACAGAATGTTCATTAATATGGTTTTTGAAGCATAAGCGATAGAAAAATCAAAATTGCTTTAACTTAACAATAAAGTCAATGACATATTGTAGTAATACAGTAGTAGTGCAGTAAACATGTTCAAGCTAGAAGCTTGCACAAATTAAGCTTTAAATATTAACAAAATTTAATTATACTAAACACAATTATTTACATTAAACTAACTTTATGTAAAAGTTTTACAAAATCAATTAGAAACACATTATTTAAATTTTTAAATAAAATATTTATTAAATTATTTTCAAATAATTTTATGCCTAAATTAATTAAAAACTAATGTATAAATTTAATATATTCCTTGCACATTTCAATTAAATCCTTTAGTTTAAGCTTAGAAACTTATAATAAAAATGTGAGTTTAGTGTTGATTGAATTTTTAATGCAATGCCAAACAACTTTTCAACTGATTATTAAGAATTAATGCTAATGCCGAAAATTAATAATATTCAATAAATTTTTAATACAGTATAATATTTTATCATAAATTAACTTGGTAATTTACTTAAACATAAAACTGTTAACAATTTTTTTATTTCACTACAATCAAACAGTATCTATATGTTATATATTAATAAATTAATTTTTTATCTAAATTCTAGTGTAATTTTATTTTAAAATTTAAATTATTTTTTTAATAATTACTTTTAAAATGCTTTATTTACATTTTAAAACATTATTACAACGCCATTAAACATAAATTACTTTGTACATAACCTATCTAAAATAATTGTAACATGTTTATATTTTAATTATTTTCTTAAATTAGACATTATTTTTTGTTATCTATTTAAAGTAAAAAGTTTGGCATTTTTACACTTAAAAAATTAGATTAATGCTATTAGTCTATTAGCAATGATTACCACTTCCACCAAATATTCCTCATAGTTTGGCTATATTATTAAAAAATTTTAATGTGCCTGAAACTCTGCAAAATTAAACAAGCATGCAACAATCACTTTTTCTACTGCTACCAATTAAAACAAATGAAAGTTTTTATTAAAATTTTAAAATAAATATCTTTAGTGCTGTTTTATTGTTAGTGTTAAAATTGATAAATTATTGCTAAAGTTTAATTATTGATTAATAACCAGGCTTAGAATCAAAAATTGAAAATAAAACGGTTGTATATATTGTTTGCATCAGTGTTATATTTTCAAAATAGATGTTAATTTTAAAAATATTATTAATGCCAAAAATAGTAATGTTAAGATTTTACTATCGATAATGCTAATATTGAAAATAATATTGTTAAAAATAATAATTTCTTAAAATTTTCTTGTTTCTTAATGCTTTGAAAATTAAAAGTAATATAAATAATATTTATCAAAAAATATTTTGAAGTGTGTAGTGTTTTAAAAAATGTGAGGAATTTTACGAAACATTTTCAAGAAATTCCTCTCTTTGTCTCTCCCTCTTTTTTCTCTCTTCTCCGCCCTCTTTCCCACCTTCTATCTTGCTTTTTTTTGCCAAATTTGATCTATATAAACAAACACAATAGTTATTTTGCCTGGATTATTTTGTATCTTAAAAAAAATAAAAATAACAAAATAAAATTTTAAAATTTATGTTAAAAAATTAATTTCTATTTTATAAAATAATTTTGGCTAATAACTACAATATAACTAAATTTATTTTAAAATGCACCAGATAAAAAAGTACATAATAAAATATTTAATTTAATTTAATGAAAAAAAGTATACAACTGACAGAACTAGTTTAACTAATAAATTAAAAATTAAACCATCACAAGTATAAAACTAATGTTAGTCAATATTTATATTTGGAATTGTCTTAAATAAATAATTTTGTTTTTAATTGCAAATTAGAGCAATTAAATGATGCGGTTATTTAAACTAGAATTTAGTAAATATGTTATTATTTAAATGAATATATTGTAGAATCCAATACTCGTTGTTTAGATACTTAATGTAAATTCATATTAGATTTACTCCAATTAAATGCAATAAATAATTAAATCATAATAAATAAATACAGTTTTCATATAAATAAAAAAAAACGATCTAGTTCAAAAATATCCGTTTCTTTGAATAATTACTGAAAAATAAATACAATTTGAACTAAAAATAAAAGTATAAATAAAGAGTAAAAATTAAAAATTTTATTATCAGATATTAAATACGTTTAGAATAACTAAATTGAAAACTAAAAGTTTGAAAAAATGAACATGTCAGTTGTTTTGTTTTTATTAGTCGCAATAATCGGGTGCTCAGCACAGATTGGAAACGAGACGACAACCGATTCGGGCATTTCTACCAATCCTACCAACGCTGCTGACACAACTGTCAGTGCCCTCACAACAGCGCCTAATTTCACTGTCACTCCAACTCTGCCATCAATGACAACCACAGGTCCAGTCAAGCCGATGGGTTCGTACACTCTATTGCAATTCAAACTTTAATTCAATTATTAATTGATTAATTAATTTATTGTTTGTAAGAATTTATGCAACCGTTCTGTCGATTCGCGATTAGATTCAATACGACTCTAATGGGAGATCCGCTTAATTTCATAGTTTGCGGACATAAGTGCCGATTAATCGCCGTAAGAGAAGGCAGATGTGTCGCCGATAATATTTGTCGTTGTCTTTAAATTAAGTCTTTATTTTACATTATTACTAATTTAGCATGCTTAGTTGTATTTTTAATTTAAACCCTGTTTTAACAAATTTAATTATTAAATTTGATATTATGTTTGTAAACCAAGAAATTATAATTTTAAATATTTTTTAATAAAAATTATTTTCAAAATCTATATTTTGTTTTCAAATTTTTAGCAAATCTCTAAGTAGAATCAAATGTTTTTTAATGAATAAAGGTCAGATGTAGTTCAAATCAGAGTTAGCCAAGAGAGTAGACATAATATTTATTAAATTCAAAGTTGTAACAAATATTAATAATTTATTTATTTTTAAAAATAATTTTTATTCTGCTCTTTTTATGTTTTGCTTGCTGTCAAACACAATTTTTTTTATAATTTGAGCTTGAGCTCTTAAATAAAATAAAAAATTTAATTTAAATTTAGTTTAAATATATTAGCTTGTCGTTTTATTTTATATTTTAGTTCAATATACTTTTGTAATGTTTAAGCAGGAAAGTCTAAAAATCAGCTTTAATCTCTACAATGCCTTATTATTTTTTAATCAATTGAACTAAAATACAAATAAATAATAATATTAAATAGATATAAAAAAATTAAATTTTATTACTTATTATTAAAACATAGTTTGAATAATATTTTTCTCAATTTAAACAACAAAAATAATTTTAAGTAACGGAAAAATAAATTGCACAATATATATATATACTGTATATATTTGCCGTTA
>JAQFXP010002528.1:0-14866 GCA_034693685.1 Belba bartosi | reverse complement strand
CCCTCACTTCCCCTCACTTCCCTCCCCAACACTACATAACTATATTAGTTATAATTACTAAATGTGTTTAACTATTAATTACATTCAAACCAATTGATGTTTCGTTAATAGAGTACAACATTCACTCTCTTGTCTCTCATTTATGTCAATTAATTTCGTTTTGAATTAGTTTTCATTTGATTTTAGATTATTTTATAGAATAAAAGCATTGAAATTATGGGATACCAGTACTAGTTGGAAAATATTTTTGAGTTAGTGAATATTTAAAAGCATCTTGCAACATTTTACCAAATATAATTGAATTTAACTTACCATGATTCCCGTTTACTTGTTGACGGCTTTAAGAAATTTGATTATTGTTTTCGAACATTTAAACCAATTAGAAGCTAACTCGCAATTTAAAGTTTATATGGGCAGAAAATAAGATTTTGGTTTTATGGTTAAGTGGCATGATAAAAACCATTCAAAATAACTAAAAACATTATTTTACGACAAAAGAAATAAAAATACTAATTGTTGAGTCAAATGGTAAACAATTTGCATATGACTTATAAAGAAGTCTTACTTTACAATGCATAAATAGTACAGCCAAATAGTCTACTAACGCCTCCAATTGCGGCTAAAACTAATATAGTTAGCTTCTAATTGCTTTAATTGTTCCAAAAACAATAATCAAGTTAAAGCCGTGAACAAGTAAACGGCAATCATAGTTAGTCGCATTTTTTTGCATCTAAGGGATTATTAAAAATAAGTTATCATGATAATTTTGAACTAATCTTTTCTACAGTACACTTAGCGACAAACAAAAACAAAACAGAATTTGCTTTTTATTTAACAACATTGAGATCTGTAATAATCTTATAATTAGGTTTAATATAATTTATTTAAAACTAATCGACCGAATGTATGGACAAATAATTTGACTTCGACTCAAATTAATATAATAGTCATTCGAGTGATTGTAAATTCTGTTGCAAAACGAATCGATTAGAACTAAAGTTAGTCTTTACTAGAGTTCAAATTTAGCAGTTTTGCAATTAAGCAAGTACAGTAATAATTAACAGCAATTATTGTTTGGAATTGTCTAGGTGATAAACCAGGACTCACCCTGGAAACTCCCTCCGTCCCCTCAGTCAAGTCCAAAAGAGTGTAGCAGTGCTTCGACGTGGAAAAGCAGCACAAGCTCTGGCACTGAGATCTGGGAGAATACCGTCCGTCACAAAACCAAAGGACCGACACCTGCACCCGCAGCCATGGCTTCGCAGCCGTGGGGCCATCACACGCCCTCTACTCATATCGGCGGCACTTGGGGTGAAGATGAAGACCCCAGCAATCACTGGACAGGTGTTCCGCACGTGAATAATGCGAACAATTGGTCGGGAAATGTCTCGAATGCTAATAATAATAATAATACAAATAATGGAAATAATGGAAATGGAAATAATAATCCGAATAATAATAATAATAATAACAACAATAATAATAATAATAATCCAAATAATAACTCAAATAATAATATGCAGTGGAATCACAACAACTCCGACACTAAACACAATTCCGATAATAACTCGAGACATAACTCCGAGAGCAGACATAATCCAGAGAACAGACCAAAAGTTAATCAAAACTCGAGTTGGACTGACTTTAACGGTTCGATTGATTGGTTTGTTGTTTGAATATAAGTTAACATAAATTTAATTCGAATTCAGAACAAAACGATTCGAGCGGATCAGAGCCGGCCTGGAATGACAACAAAAGCAACGAATCATTTGGAACTTGGGCTCCAGAATCGACTCAAAAGAAAGACTCGAACTCTTCCGGTTGGGACAAAGACTCTTCCGACAGTCGGGGCGGCAATTATGACGACGGAACTGCTGTTTGGGGTAACCCTACCCGACAAGGAAAGGTATCGCACTGGAAGTCAGAGTCGTCTTCTGCCAAACCTATGTCACAGAACCCACACAATCCTAACGGCAATAATACGACTCAAATGGGAGTCAACTCGAGTGGAATGCCCGGATTGATACCTTCTAGTCCCGGTATGATTCGCTTGCCTGTCGGTGCGCCCATCTCTGGCAAGAGTGCCGACAATTGGGGCAAACCTTCGCAACCGATTCAGAGCAGTCGCGGAAACTCGTGGTCAGAGGCATCTACTCATCGCGACTCGCCTTCAAACAGTTCCGGTTCCCTTTGGTGCGACTCAGACAACAAAAATAATGTGAGCCGAGCGCCCAATGCACCGAATTGGGCCGAATCGAACTCTAGTCCTCTCGCCTACTGGGCAGCGAAGCCGAAGGCAACTAATAATACGAACTCTAATTGGAGTGACGGACAGATTGACACAAGCAGTTGGGGCGGCCCTAAACAGGGAAAGCCTCTGTCCAGAGATATAATATGGGCGAGTAAACAGTTCCGCATTCTTACTGACATGGGTTTCAAGGTATGACCACTTCTCTTGTTCTACCAATTATTTGATTTTGTTTCGAATGTTTGGCTTTTTTACACAAATTTGTATTGAATTGAATTGAATTGAATTAACAAAAGTCTGATTGCATTACAGAAAGACGACGTCGAGAACGCTCTTCGAAACAGTTCTATGAAACTTGAGGACGCAATAAGTGAGTGATATATTGAAACTCTAATTATATTTAATTTTGATGAAATGTCTTCCAACTCTTAGTCGAACTGAAGAACGCTTCCGCTCGTGAATCAAATCCAATGGATTTGGAGTCTTTACGGTTTAAGGTTTGTTTAAATAGTCTGCTCTCGGATTGTGATAAACTAATCGGAATATCGACTGTTTGTCTAAATAGGGTTCAGGAATGTCGAGCAATACTCCCAACACTAGTCTACTTAGTAATACCGGCATTGCAGGCATTGCCAACTCTAGTCTTACCAGTATTAACCGAAACCCTTTGGGAACAATTATGCCGCCACCACATCAACCAACTGCTCAGAACCAGTCATTCACACAAGTATTGCATTTTGTCACTACTTGTTGACCATTTGTGTTGATTCTAATGTTTCGAATTTATTTAAGGCTAATCAGGTTCAAAGTGCCTTAGGATCGAATGGGCCCGGGAGTCGCATCGGTGGTAGCGCACAGTCCAATCCACTTCCCAATGCAGCTCAGCTCAGAGTTTTGGTGCAACAAATTCAACTGGCAGTCCAAGCCGGACATCTCAATGCACAGGTAGGAAAGGGAAAGGGAAAGAAAAAGTTGATTGAGTTGTCTCATTGACTCACTGTTGATGTGCTCACAGATCTTGAACCAACCTCTGGCGCCGCCAACACTCCAGTTGTTGTACCAATTGTTACAACAAATAAAAATCTTACATCAGTTGCAAATCTCAGCGAATCAGCACTTAAGCAAAACCGGTGCCACAAACGCAGCCGCCGGGCCAGCCCTCCAGTCGTCAATCAATGTACAAATCACTCAAACAAAACAACGTATTCTTAACCTTCAGAACCAAATCGCTGCACAACAGGCGATATTCCTGAAAGAGCAGCACCAGAGCCAGCAAATGGTTCCGCAAACGCCTAATGCGGTCAACGCCGGCCCCAACGCCAACCCATCAATGCATTCACAGCAACCACAGACTTCCTGTAATGACTTCTTTAAGAGTCCACAACAACCGGAAAACAACTCTCTTGTGATACCCAATGATAGAGATCTCGGCTCTCAGTCGTTGTCTCGATTCCAGACTACTTGGAAACCGACGTTCAGTAAAGACGATAACAAAGTCAACGTCAATAACCTGACCATTAGTTCGATTCCCAATGAGTTCAGTCGAGCGCCCGGACCACTGCCCAAGCAATCCAACACTATTCTGACCAGAAGTGATATTCCGAACTGGACTGGATTTGCCCAAAACGAAGAGCCGACCGGTTGGCCCTCCGATGTCACTGTCAACTCAATTCAGAAACACAATGACCTGAAGGACATGTCGAACTCCCTGTCCTCTTCAATCCAGGCCTCTATTCCGGACGCATACAATTTGAACGATTTGGTGCCAGAGTTCGAACCGGGAAAGCCATGGAAAGGCAACTCAAGTTTGAAGAACATCGAAGACGACCCGACGATCACTCCGGGAAGTGTGAATCGGTCGCCGCTTTCAATCAATACAATCAAAGACCCAATGCTTTTCAATTGGCCGACGAAACTAAGTCCCGGAACACCCAACTCGAGTGCCGACTCATTGCTCTCGTCGAGCACTTGGGCCTTCACTCCGCCTTCAAATTCGCACATTTATAACACTATTGATACTAATAAACCGAAGAATAACTTGAAATCCCCCTCCAGTTGGGGGTCACTCAATGCTGAGCTCCAATTGAACGCATGCACTGACAACCTGTGGAGCGGGGGTTCTGTTTCCAAGACTAGAGGACCGCCTCCCGGGTTGGCCCCTCAGATCAAGAGTACGGCCACTACTTTGCCCAACTCTGGAGCCGCCAATTCCACAGTGAGCTCAGCTCACAATCTCTGGAGCGCAGAAAACCGGCCGTTTGAACGCCAGAACGGATTGGAGTTTCTTCTGCTCCGAAACCTAACGCCACAGGTCTGTCCGTTCGACTCGATTTGGCTTTCGGTTTGAACTTCGAATTAATTGAATTATTTATTCTATAAACAGATCGACGGCTCGACACTGAAAACCCTGTGCCTACAACATGGGCCGCTCCAGCTGTTCCACCTGTTTCTGAACAACGGCATAGCACTCGCCCGATACTCAACTCGCGAAGAGGCGACTAAAGCCCAGTCAGCTCTGAATAACTGTGTTTTGGGAAACACTTCAATATTGGCTGACATCCCACAGGAGACAGAGGTTCAGCAGTATCTGCAGCTCATCTCAGGCGGTGGTCAACAAATGGCATCGAATCCCATAAACTGGTCCCAAAACGGCCAAAACAACGGCTCATCCAATGGGGTGAGTCAGTCATCGAGCGGTCTGTACCGAAGCGCCAACAGCACCCATAGCTCCCACAGCTCTCTCCAATTCGCCGGAAACTCCAACTCGACGCCATCGAAGATGGAGTCGAGTACTACCTCTCCGGGTTGGAACAGTTCGGGCATGAGTTTGTGGCCATTCTCTAACTCCGGCAATAACTTATGGAGCGCTCCGAGTGCTCAGGACAGGAGCACTCCCTCTTCAATCCAAAGTCTACTACCGGGCGATTTACTTGGAGGCGAAACTAATTAATGCACCAAAGGTAGGCCTATCTGTGCTCTCAGCCCAGTCTATATCTATATTGTCTTGTGTTGTCTCTCTGTCTGTCATATACTATGGGATCGAAAGCTCTGATAACTCGTCAATAGCTAACGAATGCTATTAATGCTATTTATGATCTAATAGTATAAGAGCTATGATTTCTAATGCGATAAATACTATAAACCGATTGCTGTTCACGTATTATAGCATCAAATGTTGACTAACCCATCCAACCATAACAGTGTTCAGTACAGCGATGGCAACAAAGATCTTGTTATTCATATTTGAAATGATTGGACGTTTTGTGTTCGGCTTTTGACATATTTCGGCTCAAATCAATATTTTGACTCAAATTTAGTTTTGTTTACAAATGTTGACATTCTATGAGTGAGACGTCGTATTGAAAGTTTGAATATTTGTTAACAATTATCTCAGCGCACCGTAAGTCGTAAGCACCGTAAGCAACATAAAGTGATTTGTGATAGAGACTGATGATCGACAGCCATCGCAATCAGTTTGAATGGATGGTTCACTTTTGGTCACTTTTCGTTAATTAATGGTTTGCTCCGATTATAATGATATATATTTTGATTCAGTTTCCAAATCTATATATCATTTGTACATTTTAGTCGATTTTAATTTATCGTTAGTTTTATGTTAAGGTTATCATCAATTGAGACAAATATGAATTGAAATGATTAGTAACTAATTGTTGAAAATCTCATTTCACTTCATTGTAAATGTTGCAAAAGTCACACTCAAAACAAGTGTAAAACAAACAAAAAGTTTATTAATTATTAAAGACAAAAAAATATATTGATTTATTCTGGGTCTAATATTTAATGAAATATTGATCTAAAACTTCCAAAATATTTAATTATATTTACTTATACTTGCTTAATATTTACTCTTTCTATCCAAAATAAATTGAATTATTTTATTTAATAATTAATTTATGTGTTTTTTGCAAAATTATTATTTGAATGAATTTAAATTAATTTCAAGCAATTAAGATATTTTAAATTGTAAATTATATTAAAAACAGGGTTTCAGATAGACGCCAACTCAGGGGGGGGGGGGTCAGGGAGGGTTAATTTGGGACAATTTAGCTAAAGAAAAGTTCATAAATTTGCCTTATTTTTGCCTTAAAAATTTAAGCTAATTTAACTGGATTTAACTTGTATTTAAGCTAAATTTAGTTAATTAAAAAAAGAGTTATAATTTTACTGAATTTAAACCGGATCTAGGGCAAATCTAACTAATTTTCTAAGGGGAGATCTTCTTTGCTGGTCTCAAAATTCCAAAAGTGGGGTAAACCCTAATTTTCCAAATCATAAAAGGGATTTTTTGCTTGATTCCCTTTGAGAAGCCCTGATTAAAAATAATGGCAAAACATTTTGTAAAAATAAACTGAAAAGACAGAGTGGCTGAGAAAATATTTTAGAGTTTAGTAAGGGTAAAGCTTTTACAGTGTATTTAAAAGATAATTGTTTCAAAAATGTGCAAAATTTCAAATTATTATATAATTGAAAATATAATTGATTTATTTTTAAAATATTGATATATGTATTAAACAGTAACTTTGGCTAAATAGGTCCTCGTTTTATGATTCGGATAGATATTCAATCGGTATTTCGATATCTCATTCCGACAAATATATTGATTTATGTAAAAAGGAGTCTCTATTTATTAATTATACGTATATTAGACTAAACTAATTAGAATTATTAGTAGACTAGCTGTTGAATACTTGCTATCGAAAGCAATTTACAATTTTCACTAATCAATGCATTCTTTGTGCTATCGCTTTGACAATTAGTCCAACAATAGTCCAAAATTCAATAGACTCTCGAATTGAACAATTGAGACATCAAACGGTCTTTCCTCGCGTTCAGGCGATGCATGTTTTGTTGTGCAGTATTTCAATTGTCAGATATGAGCCGGACATGAAGTGCCAGATGAGTGCAGAGGTGTAGAGCTGCAGAGCCAGTCTGACCCATGTCTTCTCTAGACTACCATATCAGTGATGACCACAACTGACTCTTCTCTGTCATTACTTCACTTTATGCAGCATTACTTCAAACAAACAAATCAATTAAATTACTTTCGCATACTTTGATGTGTCCTAACTGTCCTTATATTGATATTATATAATATTAGCTATAATTGTGTGCATTATGTAAATAATAATTATATTTCTACTCATTATCGGTATAGCAATCTCTCCGCTAATCGATTTGTCCAAAACCCACGTATGTGTGTCCAATGTGATAGACTTATAGTGAGAATAGTTATCTATATCTATATCTTATGGAATGATGCTCACAGGACAGGGTAGAGCAACAGTCCGCCAGAGCCGACCACTCGAGCCTTCGGTAGGCAATCAGATTTGATGTGTATAACAGATATTACACAAATCACTAAACATTTCGGAAATACTTCCGAAATAAACCGGTATTTAAGGCTAAGGCACGCATATATGTATATGTATAGCAGTCTTTCAGTTTATATTTGGTGTATTCGTGTCTACATTCATTCAAACCATTATTTTAAGGGTATTTTAATAATGCGTCAAAAGCACACTTTATTATATAAATACATAAAGTCTGGATTGCCTACCGATCCCTCGACCCTCACTTCACTCACGTCTCGACTCTCACTACCATTTAACTTAACATTTGACGACTTCGGCAAACAATTGCTCAGATGTTTGAAAAAAACTCTAAATTAGTTGAATTGTTAGTCTGTGTGATCACAACATTTAATAATACAGTAATACTGCACTAGTATTCAGCTCCTGTGCCAATATTATCAAAAACTCCTTTAAACAAATGATAGTTTTATTAAACATATTATATTGAATATGTGCTCATATTTCACTCGATTCGAGAGATTTTCAAATTCAAAGACAATTAAAAATTCGGTCACAACTGAAGATTTGATGTGACTTTCGGAACAAATCGCAAACAAGTCTCACAGTTTGCCAATGCCTTAACAGGTGATCCCTTTCTTGCATTAAAATTACTATCTTTTCATTCTATGCATAACATCAAACACTAGTCATTGGAAACCAATTCTATCAAAATTTATCTTTGGCTTTGGCCGTGCCTTTCGATTATTATCTCTTTCGGTAATAATTACCAATAAATTTTGCATATGTTTCAAGAGCTCACTAATTGTGATGTCCTTTTCGGACATAAATTCTAAATTAAATATTGAAATTTGAAATTTAATGGATCAAAACATAGATTAATTAATTAGATGAGTTAATTTTATTATTATTATTATTATTATAAACATTTATTATTATTATTATTATTATATGCATTAAAAGATTCATTAATTTATTAAACTTCTGCTAAATTATTATTTAATTTCGATGTGCATTCACTTAAGACCTGCTTTGCTATTATGACTTTCGTTATTTCGAAAATTGATTAATTATTGATAAAATATTTGATATTTAGTAACTAAATGAGTGATTAATGAAAAGTCTATGAATTTAATACTTGAAGAGTCGTTCAAATATTACATAACATTCCTATTAATTCGGTTTTATTTTGAAGTATTGCTTCAATATAAGCATTAGTACAAACAAATAGATATAGTTTTGAATGAAAAGGTGCTTATCTTCTGCTAATTTGCTACTATTCTTCCCGCAGTCTCTGCCAAACAAACCAATTGACTCGTTGTAAACAAAACTCTTGTTTTAAACATTTGTGACATTATTATTGATATTATTATTATTAACCGTACATGTCCATTCGCATGTATGATATTATCTATGTTGTTATGATTGCCCGGTTTGGGAACTATTTCTCACTTTTTACACATAAATAATGAATGAACTAATCACTACTGAACACTAAAATAGTTTAAATTGTTTGGTTTTGATTTTGATTTAGATTTAATATTGTATATTATACTTAAGATTTCAGTTAACAAATCTTTACTTTACTTGATTATATAATAGCAAAACTAAACTAAACTATTCATCTATTTGTCAAATTTAAACCAGATTGATTAGCATTTGTTGCGATCATTCAAACCATTCTATTGCTCGACAGCAGTATAATTAAGTTCTAAACATTACACAACATTTGCAAGTATTGTGTTAATTGTTGACTTTTTTAGTTAAAAATTTCCCCTCACTATAATTGATAGTAACTAAACTATCATGTTCTATTTTTTATTATTAAACCCTTTAGAATAAATAACACAATCTTTGAATAAAACAAACAAGGCAATCATGTAGTCTATATAAGATACTGTATATATCATATAAATATAGTACAGTAACAGCTGTTTCGAAAGACGACAAATGCTGTGTTTAGTGCTGATACTGAAGTGCTGACCCCGGGTCGGGTCAGGTCAGGCCAGTATATTAACATCCAACGAATATTAAGACTGAATTTATTTAGTTTAACAGATTTTTAATTATTATTAAACAAAACAAATCCTCAAATATTCCGCAAAGCATTTCTGTGTTTTTAAACTGATATTAAAACAAATTTATTTGAAAAACAAATGCATTTCACAAAAAATTTAATATTGATCTCTGATTTGAAAAGAATATATCAAAGAATTGTCTAAAATATTGGTTAAACTAATTGTAATTTGATTTATGCATTGGACGAATGTTTCTCTTTTAAGTATTTCATACAATAACTAAAGCCTAAGTAAAATAATAATAAAATTGAATTAATTTTGGCGATAAGTAAATTGAATTTCTTGAATAAAATATGTTTATTTTGTTCCTACTTTAAAGTTTAAAATAATTGAAAAAACAAATTATTTATCAAATATTATCGGAAAGCCTTAATTCGCTAAATATTGTGTTTGAGCCAAATAATTGCTTACAAATGACATTATAATTGATAGATAACTGCATTCCACACAAGTTCTGATCGTATTGTGCGATTGCATCCGAACACTAAGTTATATAATTATCAAATACTGTATAGTTTTGATATACAAAATCTCTTTAAAGCCAAAATCAAATGAGTGTGACTTCTCTTCTCTTCTTTGAGTATTGTATTGACTGATAGTTATTTACAAAAATGAAATTTTTCATTAATTGATTGTTTGTAATAATTGTGACAATAATTCTATTATTATATAAATTTAAGTAAAAGATCTCATTAAAAACAAATTGAAATTATGATCTATATTGCAACAAGCAAAAATCCAAACCACATTGTTAGAATATGTATGGGTTTTAAACAAATTTAAACAAAAACATCTATTTTTTGTTTTTTCTATATTACACAACAAACACATCAATTATAAAAAGCATAATAATTGTGAAAATTATTTATTTATTTCTAGTCAATGACATTGAATCACAAATAGTATTGAAATTCAGTATATTTACCAAAAGGCTTACAAAGAAATACATTTAAGCAATAATTATAATCCAAATAAAGACAACTCTATTGTCAAAACATTTATTTAAAACCAATTGAAATCATTTTTTGTGACCCGTATATAATTGTGGTTTTGTTAGAAATAATTTTAATTTAAACAAAATATCGAAAAACTGTTAAATTCTGCCAAAAATGCAAAGTAATAGTAATGTATTGTAATCGAAATGATCGAATTGATCGAAATGCTGCCTATTTTTTAAAATCTAGAATATGTGGCTCTAATCTATCTGATCGCTACTCTGTATATCAATATTATTGTAAAAGTTAACAATAAATTGCTTTAAATCTAATCGTTTCAACAATTCTTTATTTTATTATAACTTAATAAACGTTTTTTAGATTTTATAAAACAAACCACTCTTTCATATATTGCAAACATTCCATTCACCCAAACATTGCATATTTGCCTCCGAATTGATAAACGAGCCATCGCTCAGGTGAGTGGAACAACTAATTCTGAATCAACGGATTAACAAAACATATCTACAATACTTCAGAGCTCACATATATGGCGCTTGAATTGCTCGTAAATTTGATTTATGGTAATTGACTCGAATTTGATCTCCAAATCGATTCGTTTGCATCATATGAACGACGATATGGCCAATGACTTAAACTTATCTCTCTTAGAGAGAGAGCGAGAGAGAGAGAGCCGGAAAGAGAGAGAGAGAGAGAGAGAGAGCAGGAAAGAGAGAGAAACTCGCGACTTATCACATAAAACCATTAATGATATAATGATTTTTATGCTCTTTTAGGTTTAAATGATGAACAGTGACATCGCAGGCGTTATATACCGTACAATATATGATAGTAATCAATTAAAGTTGAGATTTTATTGTTTTAATTAAACCAGGTTAAGTTTTGAATTTACGAACGTTGTTTTTTAAACTATTTTATCGGTTTGTGTTTAATAGTTCTAATGAATTGTTTTTATATTACATATTTAATTTTATATTGAGTGAGACCTTAGAGTCGATAACTTGAAGATCACATTCACTTAAACATAGATTTGTATTAGAGACAAGAATCGGGTCTAATCAACCCGACCCAACATTTTTAGGATTTCAATCTGAACCGAACCGATTCGACTCTACAGATATAACTTTCTAACCCGACCCGAAATCCAACTTGAATTAAATAATAAAACAATTATAATTTTTATTATTTGATTTTATATTTTAAATTAGATTTATTGTTTTTGATTGATATAGAATTAACTAATGTTTTAAAATAAATATTTGCTTTCTTTGTCATTTAAAAATTTGTAACAAACCAATTATTAATAACTTTTAGATGTGTTTATATGGGGTTTTATTTATAAATTTATGATATAGTTTACGGTTAATATAAGTTTATAATTTTATAGTTTTAAGCATATTGTGTAATCGGTTTTAATCAACTATGTTAGTTATTACTAGTTTTAGTAAATATAAAACTAATTTAAATAATTTTGGTATGAAATCAATTAGCTTAATATTTTTAAAATTATTAATTTTTTAAAAATTAATATAAACATTAAAACATTAATTTTGTTTCAATTTATAGTAATTTGAAATGAATTCTAAAGAAAAGTTTATAAAACTTTTGATTATATAGAATGCTCAAATATTTTGGCACCTGATAATCCGACCGACCCAACCAGATATTTTTAGGCTTAACCTGAACCGACCCGATTCTTGTCTCTAATTTGTATAATTGTAGTTCAATTGTTGTATAGATTTGTATAATTTTTAAATACAACATTAGACATAAATAATATTATGACAACAAAGAATCGTAAATAAGCAAAAATAGGGTTAATTGCATGAAATCAAATTAAATTTAATAATAAGCAAACAATTTATTGAATAAAACAAAAGCCATTAATTGTCTATAAAGTGGTGACTTTTATCATATTTCCTTCAAATGAAATAATTAATACTTATTTGGAAATTCCAAATCAGAATTGAGTTTTAGTGAAGCTTTGGTCAACCGGTCAGAACTGGTTGAGCTTGAAATACATTTGAGGATAAAACATCTTAAACACGATAAAAACAATTAACAATATTATAAGTTCTTGAGAACAGCCATTCAATACTTGTAAATCATTGCTAACATTAATGCATATAATTATTGCAAACAATTTATTTGTATTAACTTTTTTCAAATACACTATCAGACTATCATTCAATTGATTCAATATTTTACAAATAGAAATATTCGAATTAATTCAATTTTAATATGAATTTTGGTTTAAAATAAGACATTAAAGTACAACATAGTGTATAAGTATAACATTACTATTATTGCATTTCTATTACTATAGTCTAATACTAATGCGGAGAAGGAATGTATTTATAACTAATGACCCCCGGGTTTTTCAGAATGAATTCTTATGAAAGTAGCAATAAATGTTTTAAAAGTTTTGTTTTAAATATTAAAACATTTCGGGGAAACAAAATAATTGGATTTACCGAAAGTTATTTTAAAACATAACTTATTTTTCGGACTAAAAAATGCTCTAAAATAGAAGAAAAAACAAAACAGATCTAAAATAACATTAGACAGCTTAAAAGCAAGACAGAAGAACTGCCCTGGTGATCAACAACTCTCAACATTTGTACAAATATATCCAATTCGTGTTCAGTATTTAGAGGTTCACTCAATTAAATGTTTGATTCTTTCATTCAAATTGTTTTATAATTATACGTTCGATCAAAACGTGATTTTGTTTTTGTTTCTGTATTTCAAAAAGTTTCTCATTTCAAAGCATTTCATTTCGAAAACGGTTTATGATTTGAAATTTTATTTTCATTTCATTTGGAATACATTTTTGAAATATCGTAAAAATAGTTTTGTTTTATTATTTTTGTAAAATTTTAATTTCTATAGAAATAGAAATTACAAATTATTCAATGGACTATAGGTAAGCTTTCATTTACAATTAGCAACTTCGTTTAAGGCTTTAATTCGTTTAAAATTCTTAATTAAACCAAAGTCTACTCATTTCTTATATTTTAGTCTTAAAATATTTAATAGTCTATAATAATTAAATACTAATTGTTAAAAATAATTAGAATTTATTCAATTGTAACTAAATTTTCCAAACTGAACAGTTTGTTTAATAACACACTTACTTGTTAGTGTAATATTTTCACAAGTTAACAAAAACATAATTTCAAAATGTTTTGTTTTTGACTCCTTTTCTGGCATACAATTCCTAAAAGAATTTATATGAATTTAAATTACATAAAATATTACCTCTTGTTGTTTTTCACAATCAAAACAAACTCATAATTTTGTTCATTTTCATTGACTTACATTAACTTATTTTTGTGTTTAAATAAATTGCGGTAAAAATATAGAACAAGGAAGAATGCATGCTAATTTAATAGTTTATTTTGACTATTATTTTGTGCAAATGATATTATAAACATTTAAGAAATACAGTATTGGAAAAAAGTAAACAGTTTGCAATTATTGCGAGAATTGCTATCATTTGAATACTCAAACAAGTATTTTAAAACCAAAAATTATTTTATTTATAAAAAATCTAGTATTTTTAAAATTAGAGTTTTTGAAAAAAAAACAGCGTATTTTTATATAAACTTTTTAACTCGATAATTAATAAAAACATTTTGCTACATAAATTACATGTTAAAATAAAAAAATAATAGCATTTAAAAAACCTTTTGAGCAGGCATGAATTGCCTTTGATTAGCGGTCAGTTAGTAGCCTTAAAATAAATGGTATTTGCCATTAAAAATGCTTTTTAGATATAATATTTATGAGTGAATCAAATAAATACGATTTAAAAAGCGAGAAAAATTAACGTTGCAAAATTATAAGCATGCAAAAAATTAATTTAATTATTTATTACTCAAAATGCCTTTGATTTCTTATTTTAGAAATATTTAAATTCCTAGACCTGGGAAATCTGACTCGCGAGTCAGTATATGCAGACGTTCTTTGTAATCTTGCAAGTTGCTTCTGATTACGTGTTCGAAACTATTATTTTATTCAAAACATTCTATGTCTTATAAATAACAATTAAAAGTTTACATATTCGCTAATTTAGTAAAGTTTAGTTAGAGTCTTAGTTGTGATATGTTTTAGAGTTTAAAAAGTGTTTAAACAAACAAAAACAATGTATCTGTAGTGTTTTAAGACTTATAGGCAGAGTGGGGCACAAGATAAGAAATTACAATGTTTGTTAACTTTTATATCAATTGTTAAGCATACAAAAACAATATA
>JAQFXP010002527.1:0-14866 GCA_034693685.1 Belba bartosi | reverse complement strand
TTTAATCAATATTTTGTGTTATATTTTTATTTATATATTCATTTAATAAAATATATATTAATGCTATTTTAAATATTTAAAATACTCTCGACTTTTGCCGCGCATATTACTTTTTTGGACGCTTGGAGCGCCCTAATAATAACATAATTAAAAAATATTAATTACAATAATATTTAATAAAATTAATTTTAATTTTTTACAGAAACACATATTAAAGTTAATCAAATTATCAAAATCAGATATATTTTATATAATTAAAATTGTGTAATAATTATATTTTTAAAGTGTTTTTTAAAAATACATTTATAATTTTAAGTTAAAGCTATTCATACAATACTTTAATTTAAGATGAATATATTTTGCAATTTTATAAATAAAATATTTTTTAATTTGCATAAATATTTTGAAATAAAAATTTTTTAACATATAAAATTTAAATTATACAAATGTTTTATCAAATTAATTAATTCAATTATTATTTATGTTATTATAGCAAGCGAAATTTAGTTTTATTTATTTTATTCAATATTACTGCAATAAATTTAAAATTTTAAAATTTTTGGCAAGACAGAAATGTTATTGATAAATTTTGTTAATAGTCTCAAACCATTGCTTGTTTCGTAAAAACGTTAAACTTTTGAGCTTGATTTGCAATCAGTCATGTTTTTCAATATGTTTTAAAGTGAATTGAATTTATTTGCAGCAAAATTTGAAAAAAATGCTTTTTAATTGCGTAGAATGCACCTAGTTCATTTAGGGCTCAATTTATATATAATTTTTGAATGAATTCAATAAACTTTTGTCTCTCCGATTCGGACAAACATCTAAAATATCGCCGTATATGTAATTTGGTGCAAGGTGGTTTAACTGGTTTAATATTTATGCAATTATTAAATTTGTTAATGAGATACTGTCGAGCCGTCTCGGCTTCTAATTATGTAAAATCTCTTTTATTTAAACAATTTTTGTATATTGTTTGATTGCAAGTCGTTTCTGTAATAAAGGTTTAAATTTAGTTTTAAAATAAATAAAATAATTTAAAATAACTAACTTTTTCCACAAATAAATTTTTATGCAAGTTAAATAAAAAAAAATAATGTAAAAAACATTAAATAATATTTTATTAAAAACAATTTTAGAAATAGAACGGTCGTCGCAAAATTATCTTCTAAGCTTAAACGCAATTTATTCAAATATGCTTAGTCATATTAAAATTTAAAATGACGATCCAGGGGATCAGGGAAGGAATTTTTTTAAAAACTTTCAAAAAACTCATATATTTATAATAAAGCTTTCTTTAATTTAATCTGGATTTAAATTAAATTTAGCACCAATTTAGGAAAAATTAGCTAATTTTCGTCAAGAAACAAGAAAAATTTGCAGCCCGCCGAAGACGGCTTGTAAAAAGTCAAGGGGGTATTTTTTCGCGGATGCTAGGGGTAGGATAAATTTTAATTTTTAAAATCTGGGAAAAAATTTTTGGCTAAACCTTTCCTTCTGAATCTCTAATTAATATAATTTTATTTTAAAATAATCCTTAGATAAGCAGATAAGCAAAATCTAATTTACAGTCATATAATAGATTTACTATTTTAATTTTAAACAAAACTGAACAGTATGATCTTAATACATTTTCGAAAAACGATTTATGTAATTTTATTAACTAGATCATAACAGACGTTGTAGAACTTCACTCCAAATTTCATAATTATAATATTTATATTTTTAAACTAAAATCGAATATTAAATCATTATTTACTAAAACATAGTTAATTTAAATTTAATTTATTTGCAAATATTAATATAAATTATATTCGATTTTAATAATTTCATTATAAATAAATTAAATCAAACAAAATTTATTATTTTTTGTCATTTAGCATCCTACATAAGATTGAGAAAATTTCTGTCAAACTTTTATAAAAATATATAAAATTTTTTTAGTAGGCGCATGACAATTTTTAATAGCAAATTATATAAATGCCAGCCGCTTCCAATGTTTGGCAAAATGTAATAGAATATATAAAATTCCCAGCCGCTTTCGGAGCCTGGCAATTTTTAATAGCAAAACATATAAATGCCAGCCGCCTTCTGCGTCTGGCAAAATTTAATAGAGTATATAAAATTGCCAGCCGCCTTCGGCGATTGACAGTTTTTATTAGCAAACCTTATAAATGCCAACTGCTTTCGGTGTCTGGCAAAATTTATAAAAAATCTGTACAATTTTTTACAAATATATAATAATTAAAAATATTTTTTATTTAGGCAAAAGTTTTATTAATAAATTACTATTTAATTTAATTTAATTTGGTTTATCTTATTAGTTTTTTAATTCTCATGCATTTGTTTGTTTGCCTTTTATCATGCGCTCATTTTTAACATTATTAAAGCATTTTCATTTATAAAAATTAGAATCACTTTTATTTAGGAAATTATTTTATTAGTAAATTTTTATTTAATTTATTTTATTTAGTTTTTCTAATTAATATTTTTATTTCCGTGCATTTGATTGTTTGTTTTTAATCATGCTCTAATTTTCAACATTATTAAAACTTTTTCATTTAAAAAAATTAAAATTTCTTTTATTTAGGCAAATGTTTTATTAGTAAATTTCTATTTAATTTACATTCTTTAGTGTATCTTATTAATATTTTAATTCCAGTGCATTTGATTGTTTGCCTTTTATTGTGCGTTTATTTTCAATTTTGTTAAAACATTTGTATTTATAAAAATTAAAATTTTTTTATTTAGGCAAATGTTTTATTAGTAACTTTCTATTTAATTTATTTTTTTAGTTTAACTTATTCGAAATTTTATCTAATTTCTGCAATCAAAATCAACATTCAAATGTCAGCAGTCAAATGTCAGCAATTAAATTTCAGCACTTAAAATTGTCACCAAATTGTCAGCAGTCAAATGTCAACAATCTAAATCAACAATCAAATGTCAGCAATCAAATGTCAACAATCAAATGTCAGCAATCAAAATTAGCCGTCAATTGCCAACAATCAATTGTCAGCAACCTAAATCAACAGTTTTAAAAAATTAACAGGCAAATGTTAACAATCAATTATCAGCAATCAAGATCAACAGTCAAATGCCAACAATCAAATGTTAGCAATTAAAATCAGCAGACAAATGTCATCAGTCAAATGTTTACAATCAAATTTAGCAGAAAAACGTCAATAATCAAAATCAGCAATTAGATGTTAGCAGTTGAATATAGGCAGTCAAATGTCAACAATCAAATTTAGCAATCAAATTTTAGCAGTCGAATATAAGCAGACAAATGTCAAGAATCAAATGTCAACAATCAAAATTAGCAGTTAAATCCTAGCAGTCAAATTTCAGCAGTAAACTGCCAGCAATTAAATTTCAGCGGTCAAATGTCAACAATCAAAATCAGCAGTCAAATTGTCAGCAGTTAAATGTCAGCGGTCAAATGTAAACATGTAGTTTTACCCAGGTAGTTTTACCCAGGTAGTTTTACCCAGGTAGTTTTACCCAATTATTTTTACCCAAGTAGTTTTACTTAGGTAGTTTCGCACAGGCAGTTCAACCCAGGTAGTTTCATTCAGGTAGTTTTACCCAAGTGATTTAAAAATAGATATGGATTTAATTAAATAAAATTTTTTCCAAATCCAGTTGCTAATAAAAAAAATCACAATTATAACATCACCAATGACAATCTCATTGCAAATAAAGAAAATTGGGATCGAAAAATTGTAACTTCTACCAACCCCAAAATTCCGTTGCTAATAAAAAGAATTTATAACAGAACCATCACCAATGACCATCCCATTGCAAATAAAGAGAAATGGTACCAAATATTTTTAACCTCTACCAACCACAAAATCCCGTTGTTAATAAACAGAAAGTACACCGGTACCATCACCAATGACAATCCTATTGCACATAAAAGGACTAAAACTTTTCTCGCTATAACAATAAAGATTTTGAAATATTCTCGCTATTAATAAAAAAATTTTGCTATTAATAAAAGAACCCAAACTATTTTCGCTATTACAATAAAAACTAAAATTTTCACCCGTTATAAGTAAAGAGCATAAAAATCTTCTTGCTATTAATAAAAAAAACCCACTGTAAGAAAAGAGATAAAATATTTTCTCGTTATTAATAAAGAAACGTAAATTCCCGTACTATTAATAAATTTTTTTTTATTGACCTCTCGTTATTAATAAAAGGCTCACTCCTTTCTCGCTATTATAATAAAGATATTAAATTTTTCTCGCAATTAATAAAGAAATTTTTAATTTTTCCATTATTATAATAAGAGCTCAAACCTAAAAATTTTTCTCTCGCTACTATAATAAGCGAGATGCCGCGGGGGGTGGGTTGGGAAGAGGGGGGACAACATGACAAAACTATATATACAATTTCTCCGAAAATATATTAAAAATCAGAATTTTTAACTAGGATAGAGTTGAATAACTTTTTGTTATAAATAATGTAAATAATTTATTTAAACAAAATCTAAGATTTATTGTTTATAGCAGTGATGACCAACTATTAAGTGTTAGTTATCTTTTTTACTGTTTATTAAGAAATACAAAACAAGTTATCTGCAATAATTTGTGGGAGTCACTGCAGATATATTGCTTTTTAATGTTTAATAATTAGTAAAAAAGCTAACTAACACTTTTGAACTCTTAATAGTTGGTCATCACTGGTTTATAGCTAGTCTTTTACAATTATATTGTTCTTTAATGTATAAAAAGACAATAAAAATAAATTTAAATTAAATAATTAAATAACATTTAAATCTAATATATTTGCTAAAAAGTAATTTTTAATTAAAAATTATTTAATTGTAATTTATAAATTATTATATAATATTTTATGATTTAAATATTTGGAAAAATTAATTCATTAATTTAATTTAAATATTATAATTAATATTTGTAACATATTTTAGAACATATACTGAATTAATTTTAGACAAAATTGTCAAAAAAAAATTTGCAATAAAACAATATATAAAAATATTTTCAATAAAAAAGATTTTACATTATTAGAAGTATAGACAGCTCGACAGTATCTCATTAATAAATTTAATAACAACGCAGATATTAAACTAAAAAGATAACATAATTCTCGTTTTTTTATATAAAATTAAATTAATATTTGTATCATTAGTAATTAGTAGAGGTTGATCTCGGAAGTCGGAAATCCCGATCCCGACTCGGGATTGCTACTCCCGATCCCGACCGAAATTAGTCGGAAATCCCGGTCAAGTCCCGAATTTAAATATTTATAAAAAAAATAATATAAATTTATTATAAAATATTTAAACTAGTTAAAATAATAATAACAATTTAGACTTTAATTGAAAATTGTTAAAAATTTTATTTACTCATTAGATGTAATCTAAAGTCGAATTAATTTTATAAAGTCTTGTGTCAAATAGATAAAATTATAAATAAATTTAAATTTAAACTCCTGTTTTTAGTATATAACAGAGATTGAGAAGGGGATCATCTAAAAATCCCCTGATTCTAAAAATTGGAATTAATCCCACAGAGCATGGTCCGAAAAAAGTACTCTGATTTGCTGACTATAGAGGTGTAAGTCAAATTTTTATGACAAAAATTAGAAAAAAATTTAATTACTGATAGTTTTTATATTCAGTTAAATTAACTAAATTTAGTTTAAATTTAATTAAATAATATTAAATTTCTTAAAAAATTAAGTGATTTTAAGGCATTTTAAGCGTTTATGAAAAACTTTTCTACCCTTATTCTTACTTGGATCATCCGAAAATCTAAATCTCTATTACATAAAAAGCAATAAAAACTACGCTAAATGTAAACTTTTCAGTAAATTTATATATAATTTTTTATTAATTTGAAATTTGAGATCCCGTCGAGAACCGGGAATAATATGTCGGGAACCGGGATTGGTCTGTCGGGAACCAGGAGTTGTAATCCCGACCGAAATCAGGCTCTAGTAATTAGCTTTAAACTAGTTACAAACAAGTTTTTATAAACAAATGTTATAATTATTTGTTTTTAATGCTTAATTAAGTTTAATATTAAAAAACAATTGTTGAACTATAAATCAAAAGTTTATTCAACTACAACAAGCCATTAGTTTATGCTCGTCAGCATTTTTAATTTAAATAATTTGCCAGATTTAATTAAGCTAAATTTAATTTATTAGTTACTCAAATCAGAGCAAACCCAATGACAATTAAATATATGCCAAATTGGAAATGTCCGAACCAATGATTTACGCTGGGTTCTCTTTTCAATTTTGTGATATACAAATAAGGAAGTTAATTTATATAACAAAATAGTAAATACAGTTGACACTTAAATTTATATTTAAAATTTTTTTATTGATTTATTGCTCTTATTTTTAATTAAATTTATAAAACTGTAGTAAAAAGTTCTTAATTTTATTTACTGTTAAAAGTTTAATATTAAATATATCAATAAAATAACGGCTTTTAATAAAATATTATAATATTTAATGTTTTTTATATTATTTCTTTATTTAATTTGTATTGAATTTATTTGTAAAAAGAATTAGTTATTTCTAAATATTATTTATTTTAAAACTAAATTTTAAACAATATTACAGAAACGACTTGCGATCAAACAAGATATGAAAATTGTTTAAATAAAAAAGAATTTACTGAATTAGAAGTAGAGACAGCTCGACAGTATCTCATTAAAAAAAATACTATTTAATGCTTCACATATTAATACATATATAAAATAACTACATAATTGTAATTAAAAATGAAGAAAATAAGTCGTTTTTGAAAAAAAATTTATTTAAATATTTTTAAGAAGACACGCTAAAAATTAAAAACATTAAAAGTTTTAAAATTATTTAAAATTAAAATAAAAATAAGAAAATATATGATTATAGTAAGATTAATTTTAATTATACACCAATAATGTTCTTTATAATTTTTAGGTATTAAAAAATTGAGTCGTACTTATTGGTAAAAATAAATCTGATACTATATAAAGTAAGAGTTTATTTTAATAACTTAACTCGTGTTGTACACTTAAATTAATTTGTTTGAATTTTATTATTACTTGGCTTTGGCGTTTCGGAGCTTTCTGGATGCTTTCTCTATTGTAATAAGGAGTAACTTTGGACGGGGTTTATAAAAATAAATTTAAAATAACAAAATATGCCAATGTCGAATATGCCAATGTCGAAGCCAAAGCCACAAAATTATTTTCAATAACTTTTTACATTATCTATTCAGTATCAATAAAATCAATTAAATATTCGACATTAGCATATTTAAACAAAGAATCCAAAAAAATTAAGTTGTTTTTAGATAATTAAATAAGAAATCATAATATGTTTTAAAAATTAAAAAAAATTAAGTCAAACAAAAATGACAATAAAAACAATTATTTTAAGTGCGAAAAAATTTAAAAAACTTATTTACAAATTGCAATTAGTAGCCAATAAAATGGACGGCCAATATATTATTTAAAACCTCAACCAATCAAATCGTCTCTGAGTCGGCTAACATTTTTAGGATTGATTCGGGTATCTTTTCCCAAATTTAGGTAATTGCGGCCCGATGTTCGTTAACAGTACTAAGTTGCCGTCCATTTGGGTAAACCGAACGAACCAAAATCCCCCAAAGATTCTAAATTGGATTCAAATCCGGGTTTTTTGATGGCCAATCTAAAACACAAAAATTATTTTCCCAAAACCATCTTTTTGCTTTATTAGAAAAATGAATTGAACAGTTGTCTTGGTGAAAACCCCATTCCTCTCCGCCAATCTCTTCTTTAAAAGGCAAAAGATTGTCCTTAAGCAGTTTTGTATAGACACTCGATGTTTGTCTTCCATTTAAGAAAACAATCGGTGTCTTTCCCGAGTGGTCAAACCCGGCCTATTCTATTGCCAAACAGCCGCCCATAAACCGCTTTGAGAAATACTGCGGCTCTTTGCGGATGTAGTGCCAATAGTACTGATTGCCATCAGGATTGTCCAAATTAAAGTTCTTTTCTTTTCTAAAGAGCAGTTCTTGCTATTTTTGACTAAAGGTCACACGTTCTGACGCCCAAACCACCCGATCAGTGATATGATGTGGTTTGAGATCGGGTTTTGATTTCGCTTTTTGTATCGCATGTGTGTGGAAGAATTACTTGTTTGCTGAATTGTTCGAACACTTGCGGAAAGCGATTGAAATGACTTTATTTGATTTGCCAAAAACTGGCAAGTGCTCGCCTCCCGCAAAATTGTTCTTTTGTGTATTTTCAATAATGACTATGTAAAACATTAATTGTATGATTTTTACATATTAAATTGATAATAAAATAAAGTAATAATAATATTTTTATATTTTTAAAATTTGGCTAGCTGTGGTTATTATAATATAATTATAAATTTTTATATAATACTTTTAATTTTGTTAATATTAGTTATTTTTAAATAAATAAAAAATTTTATTATTTACTCTTTTAAAATTTATTTTAATGTTTTTACATAAAACATAGTTAGTTAAAGTTTGATAGTTTAGTATAATTTTTACCGTATTCCCTCACATATTAGTACATGTACATATAAGTTGAATTTGGGCTACGTGTACTTATATCCCGGGGTATGTGTACATGAACTTATAAATTGAGGAAAAAAGTCGTATTTGTAAATAAATTTCATTCAAATATTTTTGGTAAAAAACGCGAGAAATAAATATTAAAGATATCAAATGTTTAAAAAAAAATTTAAATAAAAAGAGATTAGAAATCATGTGATTATAGTAACAATCTTTAAGACTTCAAGATTTTCATTTCTATTGAAGTGATTTAAAATATTTGTAAACAAATAAAATATATTTGAGTTAATTATACTGTATTTAAAATAAGTTCTGAAAATATTTTAAATGAGTTATGAAGTTGTAGTTAAATGGATTTTAATTGTCTGGATTTACATTTTTGAAGAATTAATTTGAAAGTCTTTTGCAAGAATGAAAACTAGAATTCAAAACTTAAGAATTTTGTAGAATTTTAAAAATTTAAAACAATTTAGAATAATCGATGATGAAGATATTGAATCAGAAGAAGACGCTAGCATTAATTTTGAATAATTTATAAGTTTATTGAATAGAATGATTAAATTTTTTAATTTAAAACATTTTGTGTTAATTATTAAAGTTTTAGTTTACCTCGCCTTATGAGTACATGAACATAGAGGCTTTGGACCAAATTTAGGGAAATGATATATTTCACCTTATATTTACATATACTAATATTTGATCAAATACGGTACTTTGATTCTTATTTAATTTAGCATGTACAAACATATCTTTAAAGTTTTACTTAAGTGGGCTTTACTTGTTCACGTTTTTAAGAAACTTGATTACTGTTTTTGGAACAATTGAAGCAATTAGAAGCTAAATAATTAGGTTTATCCGCAACTGGGGGCGTTAGGAGGCTTTTGGGGCAACTGGGGACTTTTTGACTTTAATTTTAATTTTTTAAAATAAGATTTTGGTTATCAAAGATACAGATTTTGGTTGTAATTGACATAATAAAAACTATTCAAAATAACTATCAATAAAAACAGGAATTCAGAAGATCGGACAATTCAAGGGAATCAGAGGGGGGTCTTTCCAAAAATTTTTGGCTAAAAACCTATTGGGGGGATCAGGAGAGGGATTTAAAAAAAACGCTCAAAAAATCCATATAAAAGGTGATAACTATTTATCCGAAATAAACAAAATTTAATTTTGAAATTAACTATAATTATAAATATAAATATTTTTTATCAAGTTAAAAAAGAATAAATGTAGATTAAGAAAACATATATTCAGATCCATTATCCGCCGTTATTCTTATATTATTCTTGCATTTACTCATGAGTGACTCAAAATACTCTGGACTAAATTCTCTGAACTTTGTCTTTATTCTGTTGACCAAATGTTAATAATCCTGAGCCTGCCTGTTGTGAGAGTAAACTTTTATTATTAAATGAGCCCAAAAAAGTTCAATTGGTCTAAGTTGGGGCACATTCGAAAGGTTTTGATCTGTACTAATGTATTTAATCCCTAATCTTTCAAATGTGGCGATTGTGTTATTGGCATAATAAGCGGTCTCTCCGTCCGGCCAAAGAACATAATCACTCGTCGGATAATTATTATATAAAACTTAACTTTTACTTAATATTTTGCTGACATATGGTTAAGTTATTTGATAATTTTTGGCCAATTTTTACTATTTTTGCCATCAATTTAATTTAAAAGATTCTTAATTTTAAATTTTTGTATTTTTTAAGGCCAGTCCACCCTATGATCTATTGGAATATTATTGTCAACTCTTCGTATAATGTCATAGATTGTAGAAATCAAAACTTTTATCAGTTGGAAGTGTTCAACAGTAAACTATTTTTCTTTACTTTTATATTCATAGAAATTTCCAGTTATTTTATGCTTATGGTCACAGTCTAAGTGATCCATAGCTTTAACCACAAAATAAAAAAATTCTGATTATGTTTAAAATCAATAGTGAGATAATCGAACTTCAAAACAAGTCTTCATTAATTATTGTACGCGCGCGCATTTTTTAGATATTTATAATTTAATTTATTCCGAATAAATAGTTATCACCCTTTATTTATAATAAAATTTTCTCTAATTTAACTGGATTTTTTCTGGATTTAAACCGGATTTAGCAAAAATTTAGGGAAAATTTCCTAATTTTAGGCAAAAACTCCAAAAAATTTGACTGCTGCCTTTGGCGGCGGCAAAAAGTCGAGGTTCTTTTTGGTTTTTTGGTTCTTTTTCGCGGACCAAATGCAAGGGGGGATAAATTCTAATTTTCAAAATGAGGGGGACTTTTGGCTAATATCCCCTTCTAAATCTCTGAATTAAAACATTATTTTAAGACAGAATGAATTATAATATTAATTGTTGGGTAAAATCGTAAACACTTTGAATACAATTTATTAAAAAAATTTTATTTACTATGCATAAGCAAAACATATAAAAATATCTCTAATTTTCCCAGTTGCGGTTAAAGCTGATATAATTAGCTTTTAATTACTTTAAGTGTTTTAAAAATTATAATTAAATTTTTTTAAGCCGTGAACAAGTAAAGGACGAATCTTGAAGAGGGTGCTAAGCAAAAATCCCTCTGATTTTGAAAATTTGGTTTTATCCCCATTCCTAAAATTTGGTCGGAGAGAAGGTACCCCCTTTTGACGTTTTTGGTTTTATTGCCCAAAATTAAAAAATTTTCCATAAATTTGTGCTAAATCCGGTTTAAATCCAGTTAAATTAGGCAAGATTTCATCATAAATATATAGGTTTTTGAGCGTTTTTGAAAAAATTCCCTACCTGATCCCCCCTAGGATTTTGGCCAAAAATTTGTGAAAAATTCCTTCTTTGATCCCCTCCCTTTAGATCGGTCGACCTTCGCGATCCCTGAAGTAAAGGATAGTCATTATTAGATATACATTTTCTTTGCTCAATAAATTATTTTGACAAGTTAAATAAATTGATATTAGTTTAAAATAATAAGATTATTGATCAACTTGTCAGAATTTTTAAATTTATTATATAAATGCGTTTGCCTAAAATAAAATTATTTAAATTATGTTTTGTTTTAATTATGACAATAAACAATTTTTTAAAATTTACAATAACTAAATTTTTATTAATTAAAAATATATTAACTAATACGCTAATTAAGCAATATAATTAATACAAATTATATATATGTTACTAAATATAATACCAAATTATATATTGTACAGTATAAAGCGGTAAATTGGATTCATACGTGAAATGCTTAATATATTTGTTGCAAAATATGTTCTTTTTACGGAGTATTTGAATTTACGTAATGAGTTTCCGTAATCGTATTTAGTTGTAAACTATTTATACCTTTAATTTACGACACGTTAATAATGTTATTTGAGCCTATAATCGATTATAAATTTAACCATTACTTGACATTCAGACAACACGTGCTGACAGTCAGTCTAATACTAGTCATGCTCTGCATACGGGACGGGCATCCAATCAGGTGGCATTGCCCGGATGAGCTGGTACACTTTTGTACTGGGTACCAGCTAGATCCCTAGGGTGAGTACGTAATTGACTTAACATACGATTTGGTCAACTATTAATAATTGAAATTATGAATAAACTTATATATATTTGTAATTTACGTACTGACAGTCAGTGTTAAACGTAATGAGCTTGCAATACGTTTTTAACCAATCAAATGTGAGCGCACGTAGTAAGCTAGTTTATTTTTATGACTAGTTGCTAGCTCAAATTCATGTCTACGAGACTGACTATACGAATTGTTTAACCTTTTACTAATGACTAATTATTTCAGACGTAAGACAAAAGGCCTGATTGGCTAAATGCAAAACACGTGTCGTGAACTAACGAGTCGTGAGTGTGAGTCAGTGCGGGACAGGACGTGAGGACAGGGAGTCTGAGATGAATGACTGAAGAAAACGGTTGGATTTACGAGATTAAGAGGTCTTAGTTTTAAAACGTTTAATTAGTGTTTTAATTAACTGTTATTTAAATATAAGTTATAATTATTGTGTCTTACGTCCAAATCCTAATAAGTCTATATTTTCGTATAAGAAATACGATTTGAATATCAATTAATAAAAGCAATTGAACTGAAAGTTACTGTTCTCTGGTTAACGATTGAGAGTTACGTAACAATAATTACGGATAGGATCGGACATCACTCTCGCAGGCAAGCGAAGCAGTGGTGAAAATTGGATACAACGTACTCCTCCCACGAGCTACACACCCCCAGTGCCGTTCACGTGTACGTTAAACTTCTATTATTTTGGGCACAGTTGGAGTCACCGCTACAAAGATATTACAATAACATAATTAATTTTTTATTTTATAATTTTAGTTTTAGTTTTACTCAAAAGCGGTTAACATATTGTTAATTATTTTGTTATTTATATTATTAATAATAAATATTTAATCAAAAAAATTAAATATAATCTAAATTCTAAGAGTAGTAGATTGTTTACATCATTCTATAGATAAAAAACTTTAACTAAAATTTTGTATACTTCACTTTATATGGGAATGCCCTGACACCAAAAGAGCTTTTTTGTAATTATGATCAAACACATCTATAACGGCATGCAAGTGTATGCGCGGGAATACGGTAACCATATAGTCACAAATTATTTTTAAATAGTGTGAGAATTTTATTATATTAAACCATATTTTAAATTAATGACTTACTGTAGATTTCAATTCAGTGTCTAGGGTTTATTAACTAAATTCAGATATCCGGTGCATCCAAGCCAAGGAAGGCTCAAGAGAAGAACAAGATTTTATTTAAAAATTTTATGTTGAAAGCGCTAAATCAAACACCCACGTGTGTGTCGATTTGGTTTTCTGTCAATAATTGAAGAGCACCGGGAAATCAACTCACTACGGCCCTAGGCTAGAAAGGCACACTACAATAGTCTATAATTATTAGACCTACCTAATAAGTACAAAAAGTAATTTTGGTAAAAATAAATAATTTTTCAACCTCAAAAACTAAACATTTATTTTTACTTATTTTAATAATTGGTTTTTTAAATTTAAGCCATCAACACAATACAGGCAAAAATAATATTTAATTAATAAACTTATTTTAAATTTTATTTTACATTAATAAGATCGCATATCAATATATTATTTTATTTTTTAGAAATTATATTAAATTTTAAATTAGTTAACATAATATTTGCCAACCTATTTAAATAAATTACTATTACATCTACTTTACAAATAATTTGTAAAAAACTAATTAATTAAAATCATATAATAAAATAATAATATTTAAATTTAACTGACTAGTGAATTAAAATTAATAAATTGCAAAAATTTTAGTTTGAAAAATATACTAAACTAAAATATGCATATTTTAAACTTGCAAGTTTTACTTAAAAACTCAATACAAACAATACAAACACCGATAAATAAACCGTAAAATACAAGACAAAACAAATCAAATAAATTGTTAAAAGTTAACGATGTAAAATCACATAAACGATGTTTAGAAACTTCATCCAAGCTGAATTTATTGTGATTTTGATTTAGTCGACTATAATAGTAAAGAATGCAATAAATCCATCGCTTATACAGACCTGACTGTTGAACGAATAAAATCCTAACAAATATCAAATTAAATAATTTCAGCAAAAAATTATTAATAAAAAATATGTTTACATTTGATCGAATCCTTTAGCAATAAGCTGTTGACTATTTTGATTAATGGCCAAAAAGAATGGTATATATCCGCCGCCGTCTCGGGATATATGCATTAAATCCATTAGACTTTCGCCACTATTCTGGTCATCCATTTGGAATAAATGCAAAATTGAGAAAATAAGTGTCAGTTTATTAAACACTAATCCATGTGAACCGGATTTAAGTTGTTTTATTAATTCTATTTTAAATGTTTGGTTAAACCATTGCCAACCGTTATATATAGTAATTAATGGCTTAATTGCTTTAGCCAATGGATCTGATGTGTAATGCATGACATAATTGTTGAAAGAACTGTAATCTTTGACATAAAACTTTTGATGAGTTCTTGTGGACATGTCTTGCAATGAATCGATTTTGGATATAGGCGTAGCCCTTGTCATATGGTTTAGGAGAAAACTTGAGAATTGTATTGATAGTATGAGCGCTGATATTAGCCAAACTCCAATTATTGCTTTTATTATGGATTTATTTGTAATAATAAAGTCTTGCATTGATTTTGAAAATAAAATTATAATTAGATTCCAAAAGTGTTCATAAAATTCATAAATAGTTTGCTTTCGAATCGATAGAACCAATGAAAGAGTTATTACAGTAATTAGTATTGATATCCAA
>JAQFXP010002526.1:0-14867 GCA_034693685.1 Belba bartosi | reverse complement strand
AAACTAGCCAACACTGTTTGATTATATGTTTAAATCAATATCTAAATATGCATATAAAAAGCATTTCAACTTTTGTTCTTGACAGTTATTTTTAAAATGTAATTTTATTTATTATCAGAGCCGTCCAAACATAAACATTTCTGCAGTAAATGTTTATTATTTTTTGTATTACAATCTATATTAGCAATACTTTGTTCAACAAATTCCGTAATAAAACAGTGAAAGAGATCACATATAAATAAATATAATCTTTTAATTCTTAAAATAAATGTAAAATATAAAAAACAATATTTATTAAAATAAATATAAAAAATTACATTTTATTTGTTATATACATTAATATTTCTAAACTAATAATTATATTATTTTATTAAAAATTTCAAATAAAATTTTGGAATATATTAAAAAATTTTGTATAAAACCGATGAAAATTTATCCAATTATTAGTTAACCGAACTTTGAATACTAGTATTTGAAGTATCAATAGTTGTCATATTAGTAGTAGTTGTCTGTAATGTGGTTCCGGATTCACTTTGTATTGGTTTGACTAAAATTCAATTAATTATTTTTTGTTAAAACTTTATTTTTTAAATATATACAGAAATTACAGTTATTTTCTTTTTTCTTCAATTGATCCCAAATAGCAATCAATAAAATAATAGTTAAAACAATAAGAAATATAAATATTAAAACCAATCCAAGGGTTGAAATGTAAGAGCTGTTCGTTTCCGGTGTTGTAGTTATTGTAGGCATAGGTATTGAATCATTGAAACAATATTCGGCGAAAAAATTCAGATTTTCAGGTTTGCACTAAAAATCAATAATTATATAAAAATTTTAACAATTTATGTTCAAAATTACTGACTCTATAGGAAAGGTCTTCCCCATCGGGTGTAATACAATATTTGGGAAATCCGTTGAAATTAAATACCAATAAATGACCTCTTCTTCCGCCAATATCGTAGTCAGTGATGCCATCGATAGTCATATTCTCATCGATTTGTTTAACAAACTTTGGAGTAAAACAATTATCGCATTTACTCTCAATTATTAAATCCTTACAATCGGTTAAGAATTGTATTTTTCGACTACTTTTATCCAAAAACAAAATCGGTTTATAATTCAAATCAATGTTATCACCGATTTTCGGATTGAATGCAATTAGATTCGACACATTGAGGGGAAAGTTGTTTTTAAAATAATGATTATCATTGAACCAACAATCATATCGAGTATTTTCGTCGATTTCCGATATCTATTCAATAAATAAATATAAAAATTGTTTGAATTATAGTAATTGTATAATCACTTGAATGCATTGTTTGGCCATATGTTTCGTTCCCAAAATATCACTATAGTATATATCGTGTGAACAGGTTCTGACATTAAATGTGATTTTCCAATCGTATATATATTTGAATACAAACTCTGCATTTCTTTTATCTTTATCGAAGTTTAACCCAATTCGCCACTCCTTTCCGTTTCCATACATTCGGTATTCTTCGACGACATCTCTATTTGAATCCAAATGCAAATCCCGATACAGGCCTCCAATGCCTCTGAAAGTTCCGTTCGGTTTCAGTAATTGACATAATTCTGAATTGCAATCAATTATTGAAATATAGACAATCAGAATGAATACGGATTTCATTGTCAACTGATTTGAATAAATTGTATCGAAGTTTTGTTAACGGATTATAAACTCGGAATAAAAACGGATTATAAATTCAAATCTAATTACAAATTAATTTATTGTTAAATTAAACGTAATTTTCATAAATAATCACAAATTAATTAATTAAATAATATTGTTAACAATTTAAATTTTTTTTGTAAATTATTTGCAATATTTTAGAATAAGTATATCTTATTCTATAAAATAGTTTTTTTTATAGTTTTAAAATAGTGGGAAAATATTTAATTTCTTTTC
Source organism: Belba bartosi (assembly GCA_034693685.1). Taxonomy (NCBI): domain Eukaryota; kingdom Metazoa; phylum Arthropoda; class Arachnida; order Sarcoptiformes; family Damaeidae; genus Belba; species Belba bartosi. The sequence continues at coordinate 12,937 of JAQFXP010002526.1, read as the reverse complement.
TATTGTCTCTTATTTCGAATTTTATTTGCTTTTATTAATTAATTAATTTATTATTTAATAATTTATTTTTTAGTTAAGTTTAAATGTGTTTTAGCTTTAATTTAATTTGCATATAAATGCTGTAAATCTTTGTTATATTTAAGAGTTAAATAATATAAATATCTTAATAAAAAAAAGCACATATTTACACAAATTAGTAGTAAAATGATTTTGTACAATTATTTATTTTAATGTAAATAATGAAAACTTTATTAACAAATAAAATTAATTTAAAATATTTTTAAACTCAAATAAGCAAGTTAAATTGGTTTTTTAGATATTGTAGATAAAGTTGTCTGGGTATTTAAATGACTAATATTTATTCGATATAACTCTATTCGATTTAATTATATTTGACTTTACAATTATTGCCCAGATTATTTTATAAAACCTATGAATCCGTGATAATTGCATACAGACTGTCGGCTATTTGTCATCTCTTTAAGTGAAACTAAACAAATGAAAACTTAAATTGCATTTAATTGACCCAATTGTTGAAAGAATACAGTTTCAACAAACTGTTCATCAAGACTAATATAACCTAGTTAACTATAATTAAATATAACCTAATATTTAATTTAAAGATTTAATTTTGACAAATCGAGGATCCATATCGAGTGAAGCCCGGGATTGATCATACGGTACAATATGTCCGGCATTGCGCACAACAACCTCAAAGAAGCGGTCGATTTGTCTCACATAACCTCTTCTCAATTAAACGACAATTACTTATTAATCTATTGATTGCTATTTGGGTTCAGTTTAGAAAAAATATTTCGAATATTAATTTTTATATTTATTTTATTTAATTTATAATATTATGTATTATTTAATTAAATAACTCATAATTGCGTTCAAATCAACAATAAATTAATTTGTAATTAGATTTGAATTAATAAATAATTAATAAATTTATAGTTTATTCAAAGTTTATAATTCGTTTACTATATATCGATACAATTTACTTAAATCAGTTGACAATGAAATCCGTATTCATTCTGATTGTCTGTATTTCAGTAATTGATTGCAATTCAGAATTATGTCAATTACTGAAACCAAACGGAATTTTCAGAGGCATTGGAGGCCTATATCGGGATTTGTATTTGAATAAGAATAAGAATAAAGTCGTCGAAGAGTACCGAATGTATGGAAACGGAAAGGAGTGGCGAATCGGGTTAGTCGTCGACGAAGACAACCAAAACGCAGAGATTGTATTCAAATACAAATACAATTGGAATTTCAACTTTAATGTCAAAACCTGTAATCATAAAATTCGAATCGCTTCACTGCATATATACTTTAATAAGCAAATAATTGAAGTAATGATAAAATAATCAAAATTCAAATACTTTTAAAAATAATTTATTTAATAGATAACGAAAATCGGCGAAAATACTCGAATTAAAGGATCGTTTGACTCTAAGAGCACTACAAAAGACAACTTTTCCCTCAATGGCTCGGATCTGATTGCATTCAATCCAAGAATCAATGATTACATGGAATTGAGTCAAAAACCGATTTTGTTTTTGGAGAAGAGTAGCCGAAAAATACATTTCTTAACCGATTTTAAGAAATTATTAATTGGGAGTCAATGCGAGTATTGTTTTACTCCAATATTTGTGAATCAAATCGATAAAAGTCTGACTATCGATGCAATCACTGAATACATTGTCGGCGGAAAAAGGGGTCATTTATTGCTATTCAATGTCAACGGAGTTCCTAAATATTGTTTTACACCCGAAGGCAAAGATTTATCCAATAGTGTCCGCAGTTTTTAATAAATATTAATATTAAGAATAATTAAAATATTTTATATATTTAGTGTACACCAGAAAATTTGACGATTTTTGCAAAAACTTGTTTTGATTCAATTGATCCGATTTCTACATCGCCTCCAATGACGACAAACCCCGAAACCAATGGAATTCCGACTATTGTTTGGATTATATCATCAATTCTTATCATACTATTAATCGTTATTTTATTGATTGGAATTTGGGTTTATTTGAAAAAAAGTAAAATTAAATTATAATTTGATTTATATTTTAATTAAATGTTTGAATTCCAGGAAAACAATTGAGTTCTAAATCCAAGACTACGACTAATACTGCGCCGACTACTGCGAAGACCAAAACCATCGGTTCAATGACGGAAAGGATTAATCAAAACATCAATAAACCTCTTGGTATGACATATCAGTGTTATTTCAATTATTTGTATTTAAAAAAACTAATTTTTTCATATTCTAGTCATTCGTAAATTCAAATCCGATTCAGAGCTTTTGATTAAAAAGAAATAATTTTTAAAAACTTTTTATTTGAATTTAATTCTAATTCTAGTTTTAATTTTATTTAATTAATTTGTGAAAACTAATACTAAATTTTATTTCAAATAAAAATGAATTCAAATATTAATTTTTTGCTTTTGTTTATTGACAATCCGGTCAAAACTGGATTTAGTATTATTATTAAATTTGATCTAGATCAGACTGTTCCTAGATATAATCGCATCTCGATTAGAAACTTAGATATAATTGCGGCAATTATATGTCAGAGGATATGGTAATAGCAATTTTAATATAGAAAATTAAATTTTATTAAACAGTATTTGATATTGTAGTCACTTTGCAAATAAAGTATTTCAAGAATTTATTTTTCTAAAGTTAATAAAACATTTAATTAATTAAGTTTATTCAAAAACAAATTATGAAACTTAGAGATAATTTTGTGAAATAAATATTTAAATAAAATAAATTTTTACTATAAAATCAAATCATAAATGAGTATTGAATTTATAAATTGATTTGAAAACAATTTTGTTAATTAATTAAATTTTTATAAATTATTTTATTTTAACCAAAAAATCGGAATCTGATTTAAATTCACGAAAAGTTATATCAAATTAAAAATTTTTCTTAAAGAATAGTTTATTTAATGTTTTGTACAGTAAGTATAAAATTTTTTTTAACCAAACATTACCTAGATTAGTAAAACTAAATCCAGTTCCGACCGTATTGTCAATAAACAGAAACAAAAAATTAATATTTAAATATATTTTTTATTTGAAATAAAATTTAGTAGAAATTTTCAAAAATAAATTCAATAAAACTAAAATCAGAATTAAATTCATTTCAATTAAAAGATTTTTATAAATTATTTCTTTTTAATCATAAGATCGGAATCAGATTTGAAATTACGAATCACTAGAATTTGAAAATAAAAATAAATTTTTAATATAAAGTTAATTAACTTAACACTGATATGTCATACCAAGAGGTTTATTGATGTTTCGATTAATCCTTTCCGTCATTGAACCGATGGCTTTGGTCTTCGCAGTAGTCGTCGAAGTGTTAGTCGTAGTCTCGGATTCAGTCTTCAATTGTTTTTCTAAAATTAAAATAATTAAATAAAATATAATTCAAATTATAATTTAATTTTACTTTTTTTGAAATGAACACAAACTCCAATCAATAGAATAATCGCTAAAACTATTAAAATTATTAATAATATAATGAAAACTTGTGTTGAAATCCAATTAAATATGATTTCATTGGTTGGAGTCGTTGTTGTATCGAAACACTGTTCGGCAAATGTTTTCAAATTTTTTGATAAACACTTAAAATATTAAAATTTGTTATTAATATATATTTATATAATTTATTTAATTGCAAAACTACTGACTCTATCGGAGAGGTTTTTGTTTTCGGGAGTAATACAATATTTGGGAACTCCGTTGGCATCGAATATCAGTAAATGACCTCTTTTTCCGTCGACGTCGTAGTCAGTGATGCCATCGATAGACAAACTCTTATTGATTTGATTTACAAATATAGGAACTGAACAATAATCACAGCTATCGACAACTTCTAATATATTAATTGCCGGCAAATAATGTATTTTTCGGTTGTTTTTCTCCAAAATCACAAACGCTTTTAAATCTAAATCCGTATTAACGCCAATCTTTGCATTAAATATAATAACATTTCGGGGATTGAGTGGAAAGTCTTTCGGATATGGATAGTTATTAATATTATCTAAACAATTAATTCGGTATTTCTTCTCTTTTTCTGATATCTAATTAATGAGTTTTTTTAAATTATTATAAATTCAAAACATTTTATCATTACTTCACAAAATTGTTTTCTCAAATAATTTGTATTAATCGATCCATACGTAGACGCGTATTGATCGCAAAACTGGACAATAATATTCGGACTCATATTCCAAGAACTTCCTTTAAATACAATCTCTGCGTTTCGGTTGTTTTCGTCGACGACTAACCCAATTCGCCACTCCTTTCCGTTTCCATACATTTTATACTCGTTTTCGTATATATTGTTCTTTAGATTCCATTCCCAATACACGCCTCCAATGCCTACGTATTTGCCATTCGGTCGAAGTATTTGACATAAATCTGAATTACAGGCAATCATTGAAATACTAATAATAAGAATGATTACGGATTTCATTGTCGAACAGAAACTGAAATTAATTTTTGATTTATGTTTTACGAAATGTAAGTAAAATTTGAAAAAACTCATTAAATGCTTAATAATTCTGTTATTTATTCAAAACTAATATTATTTTTAATAATTTTTAAATTATTAATTAATGTCTTTTTGATTCACGTTCTTATAAACTATTATTATTTTAATCTCATTTATATTAACTATTGACTATATTTTTAATACTTTATAATTAATTAATAATTTTATTTAGTTTCAAATATTTAAATATATAATTAATTTTTATATTTACTCCAATTCATATCTATAGATTAGCGGTTGTTACAAAAGATTAATTTTCTAAGAATTAATTAAAAATTTTCCGTGTTGGATTAAATGATAAAATGACAAAATTTTAAGATTTTATTATTTTTATTCATATATTTTTATTTAATTTTAATTGAAAACTTTAACTTAACGTAAAACATATAAAAAACTAAAATCTACTTCAATGCCAACAAATGTCTATATTTATGGTATCTAACATTAAATATTAGCATTAACATTTATTATTTGTAATCAATTATTTTATATTAAATTTAATATAAATTAAAATTAAAATAATGTAATATTGATAAAAGCTTTAATATCTATTAACCTTTAAATTGTTTCAAATATACTTTAATTATATTTAATATATGTTATAAATTATAACAAATTAAAAATTTTTATTAAAGAATAGTTTATTTAATGATTTGTAAGTATAACAATTTTATTAACCAAACATTACCTAGATCACAATTAGTGAAACTAAATCCAGTTCCGACCGTATTGTCAATAAACAAAAATAAAATATTAATATTTAAATATATTTTTTATTTAAAATAAAATTTAGTACAAGTTTTCAAAAATAAATTTAATAAAATTAAAATCAGATTTATATTCATTTCAATTAAAAGATTTTTATAAATTATTTCTTTTTAATCATAAGATCGGAATCAGATTTGAATTTACGAATCACTAAAAATTGATAATAAAAATAAATTATTAAAATGCAGTTAATCCACATAACACTGATATGTCATACCAAGAGGTTTATTGATGTTTCGATTAATCCTTTCCGTTACCGAACCGATGGCTTTGGTTTTTGCAGTAGTCGTCGCAGTCGTAGTCGTAGTTTTGGATGCAGTTCTAAATTTTTTTCCTGGAATTCAAATAATTATCTAAAATATATATCAAATTATAATTTAATTTTACTTTTTTTCAAATAAACCCAAATTCAAATCAACAGAATAACGACTAATAAAATGAAAATAATTAATAATATAATCCAAACAATAGTCGGAATTCCATTGGTTTCGGGGTTTGTCGTAATTGGAGTCAATGTAGAAATCGGATCAATTAAATCAAAACAAGTTTTTGCAAAAATCTTCAGATTTTCGGGTTTACACTAAAATTATATATTTAAATAATTATTTATTTAAAAATAATTCCAAAACTGCTAACATTTTCTGAGAGGTTTTTGCCTTCGGGTGTAATACAATATTTAGGAACTCCGTTGACATTGAATAGCAATAAATGACCCCTTTTTTCGTGGATATTGTAGTCAGTGATTGCATCGATAGTCAGACTTTTATCGATTTGATTCACAAATATTGGAACAAAACAATACTCGCATTGACTCCCAATTAATAATTCATTAAAATCGGTTAAGAAATGTATTTTTCGACTACTTTTCTCCAAAAACAAAATCCTTTTTTCACTCAATTTCATGTAATCATCGATTCTTGGATTGAATGCAATCAGATTCGAGCCATTGAGGGGAAAGTTGTCTTTTGTATTCTCTTTACGTACAGTATTATAAGTTTCTATACATTTGATTCGAGTATTTTCGCCGATTTTCGATATCTTTTAAATAAATTAATGTAAATATTGTCTGAATTTTATTTATTCTATCATTACTTCAATGGATTGTTTATGAATCCGTTGACCAAAAATATAAAGAAATTGATTACATGTCTTGACATTAACTGTGAAATTCCAATTGTATTTGTATTCGAATACAATCTCTGCATTACTGTTGTCTTCGTCGAAGTCTAACCCGATTCGCCACTCCTTTCCGTTTCCATACATTCGATACTCTTCAATGAGATGTCCTTCGATATGCAAATCCCGATATAGACCTCCAATGCCTCTGAAAGTTCCGTTCGGTTTCAGTAATTGACATAATTCTGAATTGCAATCAATTACTGAAATACAGACAATCAGAATGAGTACGGATTTCATTGTCTACTGATTTAAGTAAATTGTATCGAAATATAGTAAACGGATTATAAACTCTGAATAAACTATAAATTTAATAATTATTTATTAATTCAAATCTAATAACAAATTAACTTGTTGTTGATTTGAACGCAATTAACGAAAATAAAAACAAATTAAATATTTGTAATAATATAAAATAAGCACAAAATTTCTTATTTAGTAAATTTTTTTATTGTCTCTTATGTGGATTTAATTAATTATTTAATTTGCATTTTTTTTGTTAATTAATTTATTATTTAATAATTTATTTTTAAGTAATAAATTTATTTACAAATTAGATCAAATTTTGATTTTTATTAAACATTTACAAATTTATTAAATTTAACTATTTGTAAATTTTTCAGAAAATAATTCATTATTTTCACTACAATTTTGATAAAACCATTTTATGAATTGAACTATAGTTTTGTCATTACTTTTGGTTCAATTTCGGTGAAACCGGTTTAACACTATTTTGTGGACTTATTGTAGATTTCGATTGACTTTGTTTTGGTGACAAAAAAGTACTTTTTGTGGCTATTAGTGAAAATTTTATATTAAATTTTTTAAAACATTTTTAGTAAATTTCAAAATTACTAACCCTTTGGCGAACTTTTGGGTTTCAATATAATCTCATTCGGTGTCAATGGAATACCGTTTGACTCTTCGGATGGTTTGTCCCATAAGTAGTGTTTTTGATACTTTCGCAAGATATACGGCTTTTGGTCTTCGAGTCGTTTAGAGATATTAGACAATAGTTGCGCTAAATATATAATAAATATTATTAATAAATTAGTTTTAATTTATTGAAATAAATGATTAATTAATTAAATCCGAATAACCTTTAGTTTCACTAATAGTAGTGTTAGAAGTTGTGGTATAAGTCTTCAAATTCACTAAAATATTAATAATAATAATTAATTGATTATTAAAATACTTTAAATATTAAAATCAATATTCGAACCAATTCTTCTCAACTGAACACAATTAGCAATCAATAGAATAATAGTTAAAACAATAAGAGATTTAAATATTAGAATCAATGCAAAGGTTGAAATGTAATGGCTTTCCGATTCCGGTGTCGTCTGTATTATAGGTGTTGTAGTCATTGAATCAATGAAACAATCTTTGGCTAAAATATCCAGATTTTCAGATTTGCACTAAAAATATATAATTAATAAATAATTTAATTAAATATATTTTCAAAACTACTGACTCTTTCGGAGAGTTTTTCCCTTCGGGTGTAAAACAGTATTTGGAAACTCCGTTGGCATTGAAGAACAATAAATGACCCCTTTTTCCATCGACTTTGTAGTCAGTAATTCAATCGATAGTTAAATTCTTATCGATTTGATTCACAAACTCTGGAGTAAAACAATACTCGCATTGACTCCCAATTAATAATTGATTAAAATTTGTTAAGAATTGTATTTTTCGACTACTTTTCAATAAAAACAAAATCTTTTTTTAAATCAATTCCTTGTTATCATTAATTCTTGGGTTGAATGCAATCAGATCCGAGCCATTGAGGGGAAAGTTGTCTTTTGTAGTGTTCTCAGTCAACCCATTCTTTGATTCGAGTATTTTCGCCGATTTTCGATATCTATTAAATAAATTAATGTAAATATTGTCTGAATTTTGTTTATACTATCAGTACTTCAATGCATTGTTTGTGTATTGAAACATAGGATCCGAGTATTTGATGATTACATGTTCTGACGTTAACTGTGAAATCCCAAACATATTTTTTTATGAATTCAATCTTTGCGTTTCGGTTGTCTTTATCGACGTTTAACCCGATTCGCCACTCATTTCCGTTTCCATACATTCGGTACTCTTCGATGAGTTTCCATTCATAATGCAAATCCCGATATAGGCCTCCAATGCCTCTGAAAATTCCGTTTGGTTTCAGTAATTGACATAATTCTGAATTGCAATCAATTACTGAAATACAGACAATCAGAATGAATACGGAGTTCATTGTCAACTGATTTAACTAAATTGTATCGAAATATTGTAAACGGATTATAAACTCTGAATAAAAACGAATTAGTAATTTAAATTTAATTACAAATTAATTTATTGTTAAATTGAACGTAATTTACATAAATAATCACAAATTAATCAATTAAATAATATTATTAATTATTTAAATATTAAAAAAAAAATATTTGCGAATAAGTATATCGTATTTTATAAAATTGTTTTATTATAGTTTTAAAATAGTTGGTAAATATTTAAGTCATTATAAATTAATTTAATTTCTCTTTTATTGTCTATTATTTGCAATTTTTTTATTAATTAACTAATTTAATATTTTAAATATAATAATTAGTTTTTAGATTTGAATTAATTTGCATATAAATGCTGTAAATCTTCGTTATATTTAAGAGTTATATAATATAAATGTTTTTATAAAAAAATCAAATTTTCACACAAATTAGTTGTAAAATGATTCTTATAATTATGTATTTTAATGTAAATTATGAATACTTTATTAACAAATAAAATTAATTTAAAATATTTTTAAACTCAAGTAAGCAAGTTAAATTGGTTTTTTAGATATTGTAGATAAAGTTGTCTGGGTATGTAAATGACTAATATTTATTCGATATAACTCAATTCGATTTAATTATATTTGACTTTAAAATTATTGCCCAGATTATTTTATGAAACCTATGAATCCGTGATCATAGCCTAAAGACTGTCGGCTATAGTAATACAGTTTACTATTTGTCATCTCTTTAAGTGAAACTAAACAAATGAAAACTTAAATTTCATTTAATTGACCCAATTATTGAAAGAATACAGTTTCGACAAACTGTTTATCAAAACCAATATAACCTAGTTAACTATAATTAAATATAACCTAATATTTAATTAAAAGATTGATTTTTGATAAATCGAGGAATCATATCGAGTGAAGCCCGGGATTGATCATACGGTACAATATGTCTGGCATTGCGCACAACAACCTCATAGAAGCGGTCGATTTGTCTCACAAAACCGGCTTCTTCTCAATTAAAAGACATTTTCTTATTATTCTATTGATTGCTATTTGGGTTCAGTTTAGAAAAAATGATTCGAATATTGATTTTGATATTTATTTTATTTAATTTATAATATTATGAATTATTTAATTTATAATATTATGTATTATTTAATTAAATAACTCATAATTGCGTTCAAAACAACAATAAATTAATTTGTTATTAGATTTAAATTAATAATTAATTAATAAATTTATAGTTTATTCAGAGTTTATAATCCGTTAACAAAACTTCGATACAATTTAGTTAAATCAGTTGACAATGAAATCCGTATTCATTCTGATTGTCTGTATTGCAGTAATTGATTGCAATTCAGAATTATGTCAATTACTGAAACCGAACGGAACTTTCAGAGGCATTGGAGGCATATATCGAGATTTGCATATCGAAGGACATCTCATTGAAGAGTATCGAATGTATGGAAACGGAAAGGAGTGGCGAATCCGGTTAGTCGTCGACGAAGACAACAGTAATGCAGAGATTGTATTCGAATACAAATACAATTGGAATTTCACAGTTAATGTCAAAACCTGTAATCAATTTTTTTATATTTTTGGCCAAAGGATTCACAAACAAAGCATTGAAGTAATGATAGAATAAATAAAATTCAGACAATTTTGACATTAATTTATTTAATAGATATCGAAAATCGGCGAAAATACTCGAATCAAAGGAATAGAAACTTATACTACTGTTCGAAATGAGAATACAAACGACAACTTTCCCCTCAATGGCTCGGATTTGATTGCATTCAATCCAAGAATCAATGATTACATGGATTTGAGTCAAAAAAAGATTTTGTTTTTGGAGAAAAGTAGCCGAAAAATACATTTCTTAACCGATTTTAAGGAATTATTAATTGGGAGTCAATGCGAGTATTGTTTTACTCCAATATTTGTTAATCAAATCGATAAAAGTCTGACTATCGATGCAATTACTGACTATAAAATCGGCGAAAAAATCGGTCATTTATTGCTATTCAATGTCAACGGAGTTCCTAAATATTGTATTACACCCGAAGGCAAAGACTTATCCGATAGTGTCAGTAGTTTTTAATAAATATTAATATTAAAAATAATTAAAATATTTTATATATTTAGTGTAAATCAGAAAATTTGAAGATTTTTGCAAAAACTTGTTTTGATTCAATTGATCCGATTTCTACATCGCCTCCAATGACGACAATTGGAATTCCGAATATTGTTTGGATTATATTATTAATTATTTTTATTCTATTAATCGTTATTTTGTTGATTGGAATTTGGATTTATTTGAAGAAAAAATGTTTGAATTTTTGATTTTATTTTACAGTATATTATAATTAATTAATTGTTTTTATTTTATTTTATGTTTAATTAAATTTTTTAGACGAAAGAAATATTTCGACCACTTCTGGCACTACCAGTAATACAACTATTAGTGAAACTAAAGGTAATTAAAATAAAATAATTAAACTTTAATTTATTTTTAAAAATTACTTTTAAATTAATTTAATTTTAGCGAAACTATTGTCGGATATGTCAAAACGACCCGAAGACCAAAAGCCGTATATTTTCCGAAAGTCTCAAAAACACTACTTATGGGACAAACCATCCGAAGAGTCAAAAGATATTCCAATGACACCGAATGAGATTATATTGAAACCCAAAAGTCCTGCAAAAGGGGATAAACCGAAGGATTCCCCAAATGGTCAGTTGTTTTGAAAATATATTTATTAATTAATTGCAAAAATGAATAAATATTTTTAATAATAGCCACAAAAACCAGTTCTTTGTCTCCAAAACAAAGTCAATCGAATCGAACTAAAAGTCCACAAAAATCGGTTAAAACGGTTTCACCAAAACTGAACCAAAACTAATGACTAAATACTAATAATATTCAATACTTTGTATTCATTATTCATTCATTCATTTCATTAATATTTGATTATTTTTTAATGAATTAAATGTGTATTAAATTGTTTAAAAATGTCAATTAAATCGATTTTTATAAAACATTAAATAAAAACAAATAAATCAAAAATTAATTAATTTTTTGACTAATATTTAAAACTTTTTATAAAACAAAATATATTTAAAAATAAGGCCCGATATAAGAAGACCGGGGAGCTGGCATACACTAACAATATATATATATTCTTAATCAGTATAAAATATTCTACAAAAAAGTCCATTACACCTTTGGCTACGCCCACTTTTTTGCCACGCCTACTTTTTAAATTTTAAGCCACGCCCACCAAATTTTCATCAAAAATTTCCCTTTTTATTGTAAACATAAAAATGTTTTTAAAAAATTTTTATAACTTGTATTTTTCAAGATATTCATTTTAAAATTTTAAAATAATATAATCATTTTGCAATTGCATAAAAATTTATTTTTGAAACATTAAAAAACTAATTAAGCTCTGGACAAAATTTATTGACGAGTCCTCGATTCGTCAGTTTATCACAATAAAATTTTTTATAATAAATTTATAAAAACATCAAATTATCAAGAATTTATCACAAAAGTATTAAGAGATTATAATTTATCACATATTTGGAAGAACGCCAAAATCGCTGTCATCACTATCGTTATTATCCTCGATTTCTGTTTCCGATAAATCAATTTCAATTGGTGGGGTGAGAAACGGTTCGCTTTGACACTTCGGATAAATTGTTTGGATTTCCATAAGGAATCGTCTCATTCTTTCGCCGGGATTTTCAATGTTCTGAAGACTAATAAATTTTTTTAAAACTATTTATTCAATTCTAATAATATTTGTAATATTTACATTGATCGATAGAGGATATAAAAGTCCACATAACCCTGAACTGATAAAATAAGGTTTCCATCGTTATCGAGAAATTCATTACTAGAACGGATGTTTTTCTTCAGTTGATTCCAAGTGGCTTCAATATGATTAGTCGTAACCACTGTGTGGACGTTTATATTGTCAGCATTGCGTTGATTGAAGTGCTGAGACCATTGTCGTTGCGAATGATTGACATCCAAGTGTTGACCAATACCTTGTTGTCCATCATAATTGCCGAATCGCCGATTACTGGTGATGTTTGCGTAGACAGGAGATTTGTCTGTATTAATTATCGAACCAGGACGA
>JAQFXP010002525.1:0-14869 GCA_034693685.1 Belba bartosi | reverse complement strand
GTTATCCTATCGTTAAAAACAACATAATTTTATAAAATAGCAAAATTTTTGTATCGTTTCGAATTCCTTTGTCTGTACTATATATAGTTTTTGTTTAAAGAATTTTAAATACAAATCATATTTGAATCGATAAATAAATACTAATTCGAGTTATGGATAGCTTTTAAATGTTTATCTAAACTCATTTCGTGAAAAAACTTTTTACCGCAACTCTCGAAATGGCATTTATATGGCTTTAGATTCAAATGTCTGTTCATATGCTTCTTCAGTTGGATCTGACGGTCAGTCCTATAGTCACATGCGGGCCAACTGCAGACGACGCTCCGGTGTGTGTTCTCATGCCATTGGATATGTCGGGTGAGATGGCACCGGACGTTATAGCTTTTGCCACATCCCTCGTAATGGCATTTGAATGCGCGTTCGTTCTTATGGCGCATCTTATGTACAGTCAATGCTTTGTTTTGTTTGAACCGGACCTCACAACCGGGCCATTCGCAAGCATAGGGCCTGTCATCGCTGTGGACAACCTTTTTGTGTTGCGATAAACTGCTGACAGTTTTGCAACTGACGTCACAACCGATTTCATCGCATTTATAGCTAACATTTGAATGGATTTTCTTATGGTTTCTCATTCGATCTCTGGTCAAACACTCGTATTCACAGCCATTATAATCACATTTAACCATAACTACCGGTCCATTCGAATCAATCAAAGCATGACTTTTCGTATGTGATTTCAAACACTTAAACGAAAAAAATCTTTTCTCACAATCAGGACATTTGAGTGTTTTCTCATTTATATGTTTGCGTCCGTAATGGGTGAACAAAGAAGTAATTGACGGAAACTCTTGTCCACAACCATTCCATTCGCAAAAAAATCTTCTCTTCCGATGTCCGAGTTCTTCGTAACGATACTTGAAGTTCGAGTTGTGGTACAACTGTTGATGTGTTGTAAGTCGATCGATGTTATGGAAAAATCGGTTGCATTCGAAACATTCAATACTTTTAAAGTCTTCTCTATTTTTATGCGATTCTAAGTGTCTTTGAATGTCTCTCTCGTATAGAGTGTGAAACTGACAGTCAGTGTAAGTGCAGTTAAATCTGTTGTTCTCCGAGTTATGACAATTCTTATGAATAAGTAAAGAGTTTTTGGTTTGAAATCGTTTATCACATTCCCAGCATTTAAACGGCTTTTCATTCTTATGAATAGCCCGGATGTGAGCCATTAAAGCAACTCTTTCTGTGAATTGTTTGTCGCATCCAATCCAAGTGCACACGTGTTTCGTCTTCTGTGGATATCTATTCTTCTTTCTAGTATTGGTTCCAATCTTTTGTCTCAATTTCTGTTTATTTTTCAAACAATTGTTCGACTCTTCTCTCACTTCTAATGTGTTTTCAACAGATTTGTTGCCAATCTCTTCATTCGAATCACTTCCAGAATTGAGCTCAACATCGGAAACAGCAAATTCCGAATCGGAGTCACTCTTGACTTCACATTTATCGACAATAAATTCAAATCTTTTTGGTTTAGATCTTCTTCTCTTCGGTCTATCATTTGATACCAACTCTTCTTTCAAATTGTCTTCATTTTCGCCATTACTTGTGTCCAACTCTTCCTTCTTTAATGAGTCATTTAAACCTATATTTTAAAACAAAATTAATCCAAAATTTCATTCATTTTATTTATTTTTATTACTTTTTATGTCAATTATTTTAACCAAATTTTGTTTATCCAACGAATCAACCGATTGTTTGCCATTCAGTAGGTATTCATTTAAATCCTGTTTTTTATCGATTTTCTCATTAATTGTTTTGTAATTATTTTCTAATTTAATTAATTTTGTTTTGATTCTAATATTTTGCTCACAAATACAGTTGTTATTGAATTCAAGTAAACATTTTCTGTATTTTTCTAGAAATTTCACACATTTTTGAGAAAAAATTAAATCATTTATCAATCGATTGTTTTCTTCTCTTAACTCTTCGAACAAATCATTTATCAGTATTTTAGCCATAATTTCTTAAATTTCAATTAATAACTAATTAATTACTAAATTAAAACACAATTATTTCGACAAAATTAAAAAACAAGAAATGTTTGCAAACATTAGTCGTCATAACAACACAAAACAGATTGCAATACAAAACGAACGTAAAGTACATTATATCGGTTAATATAAATTAAATTTTATTCATTAATTTTACTAGGTAATAAATTTTGAGAAAAAAAAACTGGACTGCAAAATTTGAAATAATTTTTCAAAAATTAGTTTTCAATAAAAAACATTAATTTTATTATCATTTAAAATAAACCAATTAATATAATTAAACAAATATTATATAGAAATAATTTTAATGCTTTTTATATAAAGCTTCTGAATTAGAAGGTCTACCGATTTAGGGGGACTGAGGGAAGGGTTTTTTATTTTAAAAATAAAATGCTTAAAACCCTATATAATTAAAATGCAAACTAGCTCAATTAACTAGATTTAAACTAAATTTAGTTAATTAAACTGAAATTAAATCGGATTTCTCACAAATTTAGGCAATAATTTTACATTTTAGCCATAAAACTAAAATCATAGGGGAAGGGGAAGTACTTTATTGGGGACCAAATGCTAGGGAAAGATTAAATGCAAATTTTCAACATTAGGGAAGATTTTTGTACGATACCCCTTTCTAAAGCCCAGTTAATCATCCAATCAACAGTTTGTGATAGAGTTGTGAACAGTTTTCAAATGTCTTTCCGAACTAATTCGTGTGAAATAAGTTTTATCGCAATCATTGAAATGGCATTTGTAATAGCGAACAGAGATAAGCCAAGGAGTTAGTCATGGATTTCACAAAATCTATGCATTTGTATTGTTTGCTTAATCAAAGATAACATTTGATATTAATGTCGGCCTAAGACATGAGCTCTGATTCATTGTAAAGCCATTAATTATTTATGTTTTCCAAATTAGAGCTCAAAGAATTCACAAAACTAAGCCAGGTATGAATTGTAGCTAGTAGCTAATGAGTAGCTAGTTCAGTTTAGTTGATGATTAGTTGTAGCTAGTTGAATATTATAATTTGTAGAATGTTCTGGAGGGGCTGTCGAAAAAGGCGCGGCACGGCACGGAAAATGGCACGGCATAATTTTTTTTATTAATTCATTTTTAATTTATAATTTGTTTAATAAAATGACTAAATTAATTTTGTAAAAAATTAATATAAGACATAATCTTATATTTATTTAAATTTAATTAGAAATAGTAAAATGTTGTCAAAATCTAACTCAAAATAATTGTTATATTTCAATTAAAAATAAGTATTTAAAAAATCAATGAAATACTCCATTAGATTAATTAATGGCAGAATAACTTCGAAACCATCATCCAACCTAAGTCTTCAAAACCGTGCTGCCATTCAGGCTCTTCATTATATTCAGTTTCATAACCATATTCATTTCCTTCTTCTAGATTAATTTCTATTTCTTCTTGATTCTCCATATTCAATTCTTAAAAATTTATATTAATTTATTAATTAGTTCAATAATTACTCATATTTATCAGTATACATGTAAATGTTTACATGTATACATTATTACATTTAAAGATATCATGTGTCTAATTTTTCCTTTTTTAAATTATAATTTTTTAACATTTTATGTGCTATCTGTTTTGCATAAATTTAACTAAAAATTTATATAAAACTTATTCATTATTTCACTACTCGAGTTACAATCTGTAAATAAAATGATTTATAAAAATAAAATACAATTAAAACAAATTAACTATTATTACCAAAAATATGTATAAAAAAGTGAATGAAAAACTCCATAAACTTAATCAGTGTCAGAACTGCTGCGATTCCGTCGTCTGGTCCAATGTTTGCCGATAATTGTTTCCGCAGCTATGATGTCATCCAATAAGAATCACAAATCTTCCAAACCTGGTTGACAATCAGTTTCGTTATTGCCGTCAGTTTCATATCCCGAATCGATTTCCTAATAAATTAATAACAAATTTAAAATTTGTAAAAATATAAAAATTAAAATAATTACATCGTCTAAATCAACTTCAATTTCTTCCTGAATATCCTGATTCTAGTTTCCAAAATTCATATTATTTAATTCAATTCAATCAAAAAAGTTTTAATTTAAGTATTTGTAGGATAAACTTTAATAAAATTAGAAAATACGAATCGTTCACTTAATAGCTCGCGAATGACGACTGTGCTCTCTGATCGAATCTTTTTAAACCCTTCGAATGACTAAAGTTCAACGTATTGAAAACGTAATAAATTAAAATGGATTGTTGCTGACGCAATGTGACTCAAGTTTAAAGTACTATGGTTCAAATTAAATGTTAAATAATTATTTTTAATTTATTATAATTAAAGTTCATAGTAATAAAGATCAAATGAATTAAAAATGTTGAATATCTTAGTTGAGAAAGATAATGTCGAATATGTTAATCGTGTGTATAAGTAAAACTTATACGGTAGAAACGTTTTGCCGACATCTGCTTCTCCAGTAATACAAAACCGTATTTGCATATTATTGGAGTCTATTTAATATACTCAAAAGTTTCTTTTTAAGCAGAAGTAAAATTGTTTAAATAATGTTAAAGCGACTTAACATTAACGGAAGGCCTATCAAAATGATCGACACCGTTTGCGAACTTTTCTTCGTCGGATTCATATCCAATTCAGATGGCGTTTTTGCACATCTCGTCTTGTTTTGCTTGAAATTCAAATAATTGCTCGTCATTTAGCAAAGTTTGATTTTTCAAAATTTTTGTGTAATCGACGAGTCGACGACGCGAACAACCACTTCCTTCCGCTTATTGAAGAACAATTCATTCTTCTTTATCAGTCATTTCCAGAAGATTGAACTCTTCCCCCAATCTGTCGAGTTTGTCGGCAATTGACTTCAAATATTTCAAGTCTTTCCAGACACAAGGAACACTCAACACTAACTGATGCATTAACTATGTCTTGTGTTTATTCTCGTCTACGAGCAGGTGATGAGTGAAATGTGCCGTAAGATTATAGCTCTTCAGACATCCTCTAAAATGACATTTGAATTGTCGGTCATTTGTATGAGACATTTGATGTTTTCAATTATATAATTGTTAAACCGAGCCTCACATTCGGGCCACTCAAAGGCAAAGGTCAAACATTGTTGTGGACATTGTTTTTGTGTCCATTTGTATTGGCATTTAAATTATGACTTTTGATATGCGATTGCAACCAATTAATTGATAAATATCTTCGATCACAATCTAAACATTTGAATATATTTTTTGTCGAATGATTCTGTTTGTAGTAAATCATCAGTTTCTTCAAAAACGACAATTTATTTTCTTTTATGGCCAGTAATGTTTTCGCACCTGTACTTAATGTTTGATTTGTGGCATAGCTGTTGATGTGCTTTAAATTTGCGTTCACTTCTTAACCAGTGATTGCATTCATAACTTTTGAACTCATCTCTGTTTATAAGTTTGTTTTTATGTAGAAATGAATGCCTTTTAAGATCGGCATTATTTATGCTCTGGTACTGACAGTCAGCATAACTGCACTTAAATACCTTGTTTAAGATGTGGATCCGTTTATGTCTTCTCAGATTGTTTTTCGAAGCAAACCGTTTAGACTTATGGTTAAAATTCAAGTTCATTATTATTAACCAATAATTACACTTTATTAATAACCAAACTATACTTATATTAAATAATTTATTAAAATCTATTTATTAATACTAAAAATATGAAATCATCTTTTATTAATAAAGTAATTAAATAGTTTTATTATTATAATTAGAAATTTCTTTTTATTTATACCGTAATTACTTCAAAATAAAAATATTTGTAAAACATATTAAATAAATTTAACATTTTTATTAAAAACTTTGATTAATATTCAAATTGAACAAGATGCAAATGCCTTCATTTTGTTCCAAGCATTTTATTGGCCTTTCATTTGTATGTTTATACCTGATGTGTGCCATAAGTCTGTGTCTGGCGTTGAAACTACTATCACATCCACTCCAATCGTAGACGTGTTTCCTCTTCTGCGACAATCCCTTTCCAGTATTGGTTCCATTCTTTTCACTTAATTTCTGTTCATTTCTATTGCCTTTATTCGACACTTCTCTCACTTCTAATGACATTTCCTTTGATTTGTTGTTTAACTCTTCATTCGAATCACATCCAGTGTCTGACATAACATCTAAAACAATAAATTCATTTATTTCACGTTTTACTTCGTATTCTTCGCCATTATATATCTCTTTGGTTCAGTTCTTCTCTTCGGTCTATCATTTGGTACAAACTCTTCACTCAAACTAATACTCAAATTGTCTATAATTTCATCACTTCTTGTGTCCAACTCTTCCTGTTCTGAGTCATTAAAATCTATATTTTTATTACAAATTCTTTCAAAACTCTTGATTAGGTTTTGTTTATCCAAAGAATAAACGGATTGTTTGCCTTTCCTTAGATTTTTGTTTGAATTCTCTTTTCCATCAATTCTATAATTAATAGTTTTATACTTTTCTTCCATTCATTTAATTTCAATTTAATTGTAATATTTTGATCACAATTACAGTTATTACTGGAATTTAATAAACATTTTCTATAATTTTCCAGAAGTTAGAAAGATTTTTGTAAAATCATTTAACACTCGATTATTTTCATCGCTTATCTCTTCAAACAAATCATTTATCAGTATTTTAGTCATAATTTAATCTCAATTAATCACTAATTTATATATATATTATAAAACGTTAAATCAAATTAAAACACAATAAAAGTCTAACAAAAATTTTGCGGTCAAAACAGTTAATGTTTACAAACATTTGTTGTCATAACAACACATGTACTAAAGAGGCTTTAATAAAGACACGTTTTTTAGTATTGACAAACAAACATTGTATAGAAATTATAATTTCAAGTTTTTAAATTTTGTTTTTAATTAAAACCTAAACAATCAAGCATGTCATCAATAATAATTTGTTCAAAACATAGAAACCAATTAATAAAATTTGGAAAAATATTTGCGATTAGAGTCAGGTTTTGTCAAACAGTAGAGAAAGTGAAGAAAGAGACTAAAACTAAACATCAAAACAAATATTCAAAAACTGTTTTACTGCCGAAAAGCAATTTTCCGCAAAAACACTCGAGAAGTCTGGAACTAAAGCCGAATAATGTATTAATTTTTAATATTTTCACTTAATTTCAATTAAAATAAATTCTTTTATTTAAAGGATATCTCAATTTCAAACTTTAGTAAATTAGCCGATAATTACCGGTCAAATGACACGTTTGTAATACACGACGGCCCTCCCTATGCCAACGGTTCCCTGCATTTTGGCCACGGAATCAATAAAGTAATTACTGTTATAATCAGACTTTGAGTTTAACTTTTTTTTGTGAATCAAAAGTTTATATTTGTTTTAATGAAATTAGTTTTTAAAAGACATAATATGTCGCCGAAAGCTATTGGAAGGCCATAAAGTGTCGTTCCAGCCCGGGTGGGACTGTCATGGACTGCCCATTGAACTGAAGGCTATTTCTGGAGATTTTCAGAATATAGATCCGATTGAAATCCGAAGTAAAGCCAAACAATTGGCGATTAATGTAATCGAAGAACAGAAGCAATGCTTCAAAAAGTGGGGAATTATAGCCGATTGGGATAACCCTTATCTCACTTTCGATTCGGTTTATATTAAAAATCAAATTAATGTCTTTTACCAACTGTTCGAAAAAGGACTGGTATTTCGCGACCATTTGCCGGTGTATTGGTCGCCGACAGCGCAGACGGCTTTGGCTGAGGCGGAGCTCCAATACAACGAACAACACGTTTCGAAAT
Source organism: Belba bartosi (assembly GCA_034693685.1). Lineage (NCBI taxonomy): Eukaryota > Metazoa > Arthropoda > Arachnida > Sarcoptiformes > Damaeidae > Belba > Belba bartosi. The sequence continues at coordinate 7,018 of JAQFXP010002525.1, read as the reverse complement.
CAGTTTTCGTAAAATTTAAATTAACACAAATTCCGTCGAATATCGAAAAATTCAATAATATTTATGCATTGATTTGGACGACCACTCCATGGACTCTACCGGCGAATCAAGCGATCGCCTACTCTTCAAAACTCGACTACTCTGTGGTCACTGTCGACACACTTTCTAATGACTATCTTTTAGTCGCAAATGATTTGATTCCATCTTTGGAAAAGTGTTTTGAATCTAAAATAAATGTAAAACAAGTTATTAAAGGCTCGGATCTGAAGGGAATCGTATATAGAAATCCAATTTCAGTCGACAACGAAGCTCTACCGCTTTTGGACAGTCCTTATGTGTCCAATACTAAGGGAACCGGTTTAGTGCATACAGCGCCCAACCATGGAGTAGATGACTATAAACTTGTTATCAAAAATAATATACCAATTAAAGAATGTATTGTCGATAAAAGCGGGCGATATGTCTCGACATCTAATCCATTACTCAATAATAAGTTTGTGTTAAGTGAAGGCAATGATGTAGTAACAGAACTGTTGGGAAACTCTTTGCTTTTCAAACACGACTACATTCATAGCTATCCCTATGATTGGCGAACCAATACTCCGGTGATTGTGAGGACAAGCCCTCAATGGTTTCTCAACATTGAAGCCATTCGAGAGGATTGTATTAAAGCACTCGAAAGCGTGAAATTCTATCCGGAGTTCTATAAAGAATATCTAATAAACCAATTGATTGTTCGCCCGAATTGGTGTATATCGCGCCAGAGGTCATGGGGTGTTCCCATTCCTGTGCTCTACCGAAAAGATGATCACAATCTCAAGACTCCGATTATATCGAAACAAATTGTGGAAAACATTTCGAAACATTTTGAAGAAAAAGGATGTGATGTTTGGTGGCTCTCGACTGTCGATCAATTAGTGCCAAAACATATCATTGAAGACCAGCTGAAGATGTGTTCGAATGATTTGATTAAAGGAAAAGACATTTTTGACATTTGGTTCGATAGCGGCAATAGTTGGAACACTGCCTTAGAAGAGCCGAAGATTGCGGACATGTATTTAGAGGGTTACGACCAATTGCGCGGTTGGTTTCAGTCTTCCCTAATAGTGAGCGTTGCGCTCAGGAATTGTGCGCCTTTTCGGTCGGTCTTAATCCATGGGTTTGCACTCGACAAAGAGGGTAAGAAAATGTCGAAATCTGTCGGCAATGTTGTCGATCCAAACGACATGATTGAGAACTACGGAAATCAGTCAAACAATTTCGGTTCCGATGGCTTCCGATATTGTGTGGCAGTGCACGCCTCCGACCACAGGGACGTCAGGGTCTCTCTCGACACTTTCTGCGATACTTTGGCTCAAATTAATAGATTTCGTAAAATTCTTCGCTTTTTCATCGGATCTCTCAGTGATTTCGACGCTTCGAAAGACATTTGCGATTTGTCTCAAATGAATATATTAGACAAATATTTTTTACACCTTTTGCATCAATACTTAAATAATGTTGAATTGCATTTCAATAATTACCAATTCTATCAAATAGTTAATAAATCGATTAAATTTATTATTAGTGATGTTTCGGCGTTTTATTTAAATCGAATCAGACATCGATTATATTGCGAACATAAGTCATCTCTTCGGCGGAGATCGTGTCAAACAGTTCTCCACTATTTGTATAATTCAATTGTTTTTCAATTGGCGCCCATTTTACCGCATCTGATGGTTGAGGCCAATAGTCATTTGCCGATAAATCGAGACTTTATTCGAAATAATAACGATTGGAATCAACCGAATGTAGAGCAAGACATGAAACTAATGTTTTCTTTAATTGATTTGATAAACACTCAAACGACAAGAAATTGGATTGAATTCGACTGTTATATCAAGACTTCAGATAACGATTGTCTCAAAAATCTATCCGTAAGTTCGACAGTTATTAGTAAAATAATTTTTCCATACTTTTTGGCAAAAAAAGTATTTTTCATTTTTATTCCGATCTCTTAGTTATTCCAATCGACTCCCAGTGCCACAGATTCTGATTTATGTGAAATGCTTTTGATGTCTTCAGTAACTTACGGCGAAACAGATCTACCGGAAAGAGATGGCATCGCTTTGGACGGATTTTCGGATCAAATGAATTACAAATTACTGATAACTTCGGCAAATAATTATCTATGCGATCGGTGCAGACGTTTTACATCAACCAATACAGACCAACCCTGTGATAGTTGCCTACAAGTGCTGTCAACCTCAGCCTAAGTCTTAATGTTTTCAGTTTGAATTGAAACTAAATTTTTGATTGAATTTAAGCCAAAAGTATGGATAAAAAGTTTTGATTTCTTAGAAATAGTTTTCTCTCAGATTTAAATTATTTAAAATAAAATTTAATAAAAAAAAATACTAATCAAACAATAAATGTATATTAATTAGAGCTGTGATTAGTTTTTATAAGTTTGACCAGACTTTTAGAAATAAAGAAATCTTTATCGCATCCCTCGGTCTGACATTTAAATGGTTTTATATTCAAATGTCTGTTCATATGGTGTTTCAATAGGTTGTTCCGATAAGCCATGTACTCACACTCAGGCCAAGTGCAGACAAATGTCTTTTGGCATATCTTCTCATGAATTCTAATATGTTTAGTCAAATGAGTTTCGGATCCATATAATTAACAACGAGTTCAACACAAGGTTTGCAAAAATGTTTTTAAGAAGTTGACAAATCTATTCAATGGATTAACTTTAAATTCATTTTAAAATTATCGCAAATAATGTAATTTTACAAAAATTAACTGTAATTATGAACTGCTTTTATATGTCTATCGAGAAGTGGTTTACTATAAAAACATTGATTACATCCATCGAAATGACACGCATTTGGTCTCAAGTCTTGATGTTTGTTCGTATGAAAAGTTAAACGACCTTTTGTTCCAAACCTTTCACTACATTCTGGCCAATGGCACAGATATGGTTTCAGGTGTTGTGTTTTGTGTTGAGTTAAACTATTTTTTGTTTTAAATGTTTTTAAACAGTCTTTGAAATCACATTTAAATTGAAGTTCATTCGTATGAATCAATTGATGAACTTTTAGCGCTTTATTAAGTTTAAATCTTTGGCCACATCCGGGCCATTCACAGCCGAATGGCCGCTCATTGTTGTGAACAGAGTTCTTATGTTCTTTGAGTTTTCCATTAGTAATAAAACTTTTTTGACAATCAGTTTCATCGCATTTAAAATTCTTAATCTGTTTGTGACTCAAATAGTGAGTGTTTAGACTTCCCCTGTATTTGGTCTCAAACGTACAGTCAGTGTATTCGCACTTAAAATCCTTTTCCGACTTATGACTCCTTTGGTGTGATTTTAGACTCATTCTCGAAACATAACATGTATTGCATTCCAAACATTTAAACGGCTTTTCATTCGTATGTTTAGTCCTAATGTGTATAACTCGGGTATAATTGTCCGGAAACTTTCGGGACTCACAGCCCTCCCATTCGCACCGGAAGTTTCCCACTTTTTGGTGCACAACATCGATATGTCGACTCAAACGGGAACTGTTGTTAAACCTCTTATCGCAACCGATTTCACTGCATTTAAATCGACGTTTATTTTCGTGACAATTGTAATGGATTTCTAAATTACCCGAATTTGGAGTCGAATACTGACAGTCAGGATATTTACACTTTAATTGTTTATCTAAATCAACCGATTTGTGTATATTCTTATGTTTTAATAGAATACGTTTGTCGTTAAACCCTTTGCCACACCCGGGCCACTCGCACCTGAATGGCTGGTCAGTGCTGTGAAGCTTCTTATGTAGATTTAGAGCAGAGATATTACGAATTCCAATCCAATCGCAAACATAAGCCTTAAGTCGTTTTTGTTTATTCCCTTCACTTTTGATCTCATTATTTGTCGAATCAATGCTTGGATTCAATGAATCGTTTAATGAATTAATATTTAATTCATTCTTTATTTCAATTTCATTATTAGATAAGTCATCAATCGATTCAGTTTTCACTTCTATTTCATTATAATTAAAGTTTTGATTAATTGTTATATTATTTGAACTCAATTTTTGTCTTTTATTTCCGACTCTTTCTTCAATTCTCATCTTTTTCTCCACTTTTCTATCGATTATAACATTTCTATCATTTGTTTCATTAGATTTAAGTTTATATTCATTTAAAGCCGTATTGTATTGAGATTCCAATGAATTGATTACAACTGAATTCAACTTTTGATCGCAAATACACTTTTGATTGAAATCTAATAAACATTTTCTGTATTTTTCAAGAAATTCAATAAATGTTTTCGAAACCAATAAATCACTTAATAATCGATTGTTTTCTTCTCTTAACTCTTCGAACAAATCATTTATCAGTATTTTAGCCATAATTTCCAATCAAATCAATTAATCCAAAACTGGTTTCAATTGATTAATACAATTAAATCCAATTAAACAACAAATGGTTGAAAAAACTGTATTTTAAACCCAAATTGTTTACAAATATTAATAAATTCTTAAGTTTTAAGCGTTTATTGTTATGACAACTGAGTTGTTTGTAAACAGTATTGCGTTTACAGTGTTTTCAATCATTTGTTGTTTAATTAGATTTAATTGTATTAATCAATTGAAACCAGTTTTGGATTAATTGTTTTGATTGGAAATTATGGTTAAAATACTGATAAATGATTTGTTCGAAGAGTTAAGAGAAGAAAACAATCGATTAGTAAATGAATTGAAATTTTATAGTAAATATGTGACAATTCTTGAGAAATATAGAAACATTTTAATAGATTTTAAGATAAATTGTATTTGTGATCAGTATTTAGAATACGAATCAAAATTTAATGAATTAGAAACTGAATACAAACCAATTTATAGCCAATTTAATGAAAAGTCACTAAAAATGAAAACAGAATTAAATATGAATCCAATGAATGATTCTTTTAATGTCTTATTCATTGAAAACATTGATAAAAATTTTAGTATTAATGAGAGTTTGGATCAAAACTCTGGAATTGAATCAGACAATGAGTGTAAGCAAGAGATGGACACAAGAAGTGGTGAATCGGATCAAGAGATTAGTGATTCTGATAACAAAACTAAAAAAATAAATAAATTTAAGAACAAACGGTGCGATTGGAGGGAATGTAAGGAGAAATTCGAGAAAATATCTGAACTAAAGTCACACATCAGTAGATGTCATACAATCGAAAAGAGATACAAATGTCTCGAATGTAATACCAGTTATATATCGAATGCAGAACTCATTCAACACAAGAGTTATTGTAAGAACAAAGACATCAAGAAATTCAGGTATTATTAAAGCATTTAATAATTAAAACAATTATTGGATTCAAATAAGTATTTTTCAATTGAATTCATATTTAAAAACAATTTTAGAAATAATTTATTTTCGAAATTATCTGTAGTTGTGATTGGAATGGATGTGAGAAGAAGTTCATCAACAGTCTGGACCTGTTGGCTCACACCAGGAATTGTCATACGAATGAAAAGCCGTTTATTTGTTTGGAATGCAATAAATGCTTTGCAATCGAAAATCATTTAAAAACTCACAAAAACATAAAACACAAACCAAATGAAAGTAAGTTTGAGTGCGATTTCAATGGCTGTCAATACAGGACTCCATTCAAACATCTCCTCAAAAGTCATAAAACAATGCATTCAGAGCTCAGGAGTTTTAAATGCGATCAAATCGGTTGTGAAAAAAGTTTTAAAACTTTATGTAATTTGAATCAACACAAGCGATGCTTCCACTCAACTGACCGGCCATTTGGGTGCGATTGGTCTGGATGTAAGGCACGGTTTAAACAGAATAAGCATTTGATTAATCATAAGTTGAGTCACTCGACTGAACGTCAATTTAAATGTCAATTCAAAGGCTGTTCGAAGAGTTATAAAACAACTCAAGGACTGTATAGCCATAAGAAATCACATATAGAGAGCTCTGATAGACAATTTCCCTGTAGTTGGCCCGGGTGTGACTATAGGAGCCAAACGCGTCAGAAACTTCGGGCTCATATGGACGCACATCAGAACATACGGCGCCATAAATGCGATTACGAAGACTGCGACAAAAGTTTCTTCACTTCCTATCACTTAAAAGAACACATTTTTAAAGTTCATAACAAAACGGATTTCGAAAAACGTTTGTTTAGGTTTGGATTAAATGTTTTAAAGTTATAATAATTTGCTTTAATTTATTAATTAATTGAATTCAGCTGTGATTGGAAAGGCTGTACAAAGACATTCCGATCGAAGTCACATCTCTATTCGCACCAGTATTTGGCGCACAGGAAGCAGTTTGTGTGCAGTTGGCCGGCCTGTGATCAGCGGTTTCCCACCACTCGACGTCTCAAAGAGCACCTGAATATACATCAAAACATTAAATCATTTAAATGCCATTCGATTGGTTGCGATAAAAGTTATTTCACTCAACAGGGATTGCTCAACCATTTGCAGTCAATTCATAGCAATTTATAGTTTTTAATATTGTTTTTTACATATTAGAGTTTTTACTAATTTAATGTTTAATTTTAATAGTTTAATCTGGTTAAAATTTCTTTTATATAACAAAAGTTACGTTTTTATAAATTTATTATTTGTTTAAATTTTATTTTGCATTGATTTTTAATAGTTAAATATTTAAAAAAGCAATTTATGTATTATAATTAAAAATATTAAAATTAAATTATTTTGTTGATTAAACAATAGAAGAGTTGGCAAAAAATAGCTTTTATAATGTTGTACATTATTAACGCCTTATTTTAATCAGTTGCCCTAGGCAACTCTAACTGTTGCGCAATTAAAGTATATGCAAATTATTCAATGTAAAGAATTTTATTAAGATTATCACCATGATTTATTAATACACCCTTTTAAATGATAATTTTTCAGTGATAAACAAACCTTTATAACTAAGGCATTGAAAATTAACTATTTTAACTATCTCAGCGAAACATAGTTCAACAATTAAATTTTGTATACAAATCAAT
>JAQFXP010002524.1:0-14869 GCA_034693685.1 Belba bartosi | reverse complement strand
TTCGACATTAACATATTTGACATTAACATATTCGACATTATAATATTCGATATTATGATATTTGACATTATCATATTCGATATTATGATATTCGATATTATCATATTTGACATTATCATATTTGATATTATCATATTCGACATTAACATATTTGACATTATGATATTCGATATTATGAATCTCGATATTATCATATTCGACTATAACATATTCGACATTATGATATTTGATATTATGATATTCGATATTATCATATTTCACATTATCATATTCGATATTATAATATTCGATATTATCATATTTGACATTAACATATTCGACATTAACATATTTGACATTAACATATTCGACATTATAATATTCGATATTATGATATTTGACATTATCATATTTGATATTATGATATTCGATATTATCATATTTGACATTATCATATTCGATATTATCATATTCGACATTAACATATTTGACATTAGCATTGTTGACAAAATATATCGATTTATTTTAATAAATATATTTTACGCACCAATAATGTGGATATAGTTTGCACTCCTACTACTCTCTAGAAAGCCACGAATCAAGCCACATATTGCCAAGTCTAATGATAAGTTTAAAGTAATTACGTAAAGTAATTTTATTAAAATGTTTCACAAAAAAATTAAACCAATATTATTTGTTTAGTACTTAAATTTATTTATAATTGGCCATAAATTAAAATTAAAAAGATTTATACAATATTTCTTCAAAAACAATTTTTCCAATAAATTTAATTGTTATTTTTATTTAATCTCATTAATTGCATTTACAATATTAACAAATTCAACATATTATATTATTAAATTTATTTTGTCAATTGATTTAAATTACATAATTATACATAATTTAGAACATTTTAAATTATTGTCTGTCAAATCAACAAACTTTTTATTTGATTTTGTGTTTTTGTTAATTTAAATTAACAATTGTTGTCATGACAATATTTTGATATATAAGCTATCAAATTATTTTAAATTGCCATTTAAAAAATTCTACAAAAGTCCGAGAAAATTAATTAATTTTATTTATATAATAATCTTCTATTTGCCGCCATAACAATTTTATATAGTTGACTTTAATTGAATATAATGATAATTAAAAATAAAATCATCTAAATTTAGAGTTGATGTTATTTTACTTAATAAAAATAAATTTTTTATTAAAAACAAATAATACATAGTTGATACCATTCCCAAATTAATATATTTAATTTTTTCTGAATAAATAAAATATATTTATAAATTTTTTGTACAGTTTGTAATTAAATTTAAAAAATAAAACTAATTAAAATATTTTGTTATTATTTTTTATGATTTAGTTTGAGGCAAAGCTGATCACATCAAAACATTAATTTAAACTTTATTTACAATTAGTTATATTTTATAGTCAGCGCTCACTCATGCAAATGACTCTGTACAGTACATACACTATATCTCAAATGTATTCTAAATATACATTCAGTTGTGTCGCAGTTAGAGCCCATAACACATCAATTGTTTATCAGTCGCAGCAAAGTCTCGACGCACATATTCAGTCGCTATTAAGCACTGTTAGCGCTCAGCCGTTTAATTGTAATGTTTTTTCGCCCAAATCAGTGATTATTAAATATTTAGTTATTTAACTGCTTTTGTGAATCAGTTATTGTCTCTTTGCGCGCGCCTCTACTAATCAGTCTATTACTGATCGCACACTCGCCGCGCAATCAATGACAAACTGACAACAAACCAAACACTGGTTCAGACGCAATAAGCATTACCAACAACTCATCTCCAGTTTTGCTACAGCTCCTCACAGGACACACAACTCGGAGCACATCTCTTAACATCTCAACTAAACACAAGACATCAGGTCTCGCATTCAAGCAACTAATAGCGCTATTTAACTAAAATCACAACTGATTTGCATTCACTCGAACACACATTCGCATTACTCGTTTTGCACCGATACCGCCATCGCTATCACCGACAGTAGCAAACGCACAGTCGACGTCAAATAACGTGACGCCTTCCAAACGCCTATCACAACTTGGCGCAGCCGGTAGGATTGACCAGAGCTACTAGCACTGTAATCCTCATTCTCCACAACTACGTCGACATCTTTAACGCTACCCATCGCTTCCACTTATTATCGCTAACTTACCCAATGCTCTTGCTTAGCCTTAACCGCAACTACAACCACCAGCTATGACACAACGCAACCCTAATTTGGAACTCTTTAATTGGAAAAATAAGATAAGTGTCGAGATAAACTCTTTAATTTTTTTTGAAGTTGTATTGCGCGCCATTAACACAAACACAGATACAGATAAAGCAATTAAACTAATGTCTTATCTGTCTGAAGATGCGCTCGAATACTATTCTGATGAAATTGCGCCTTTCATTGCAACCATTACTTGGGCTGAATGCAGGCGCTCTCTAACTGATCGTTTTAGTATTGTCACTATTTTGCCATTAATCGCAGCTCAGAGACAAGTATTATTGCGCAACGACTCAATCAAAACAAATTTTGACAAATAAATGGCTTTTCTTGGACGAACATCATTTAGTGAAGAACACAAATGCGATTCACTAACTGAAGGCTTACCCGAGCAATACCAATACAAAATGTTTGGCGCAAACGTTGCGACGCCTCAAGTTTGGCTTCGAATGGCTGTACGACTCAAAAACTAATTAAAATCGCTCATCGAATACAACGCCTACTAATCACAAGCCATCCGCACACAACAGTCACTGCAACGCCGACATACATCATTACAATCGTGACTCACATCCAATTGATGTCAAACACATCCCAAAGCCATACACTCAGCGCTTCAGCAACTAAGACAAGGCTCTATACCCTTGCAAATATTGCAAACGACTTGGCGCTACCAAATACCACTGGCATAATGCTTGTCCGAATCGCGTTCAACAACAACAACAACAATCACATCACGACAACAGCTCCAATACTGATTCATTCACTCCCGAAAATGAGTTAACATTTTGTACAGTCAACTTGACAAATCTCGCGCACCAAACAGCAGTCGATAGTTTAGGAGGTGTTGAAAGTGTTGTCAACAACTGTCGAACACACGTTGTTCTTGACACCGCTTCGTCGACAAACCTTACTTCATATGACTTTGTGCGCAATGTTATATGTAAAACTTGGCAACTGCGCTAAAATGCGTATTTCTATGGTTTGTTTTAAATTATACCTGATTTTTGGCACAACTTTGCAAACAGTTTAAATTTACAAAGTTTGCATTTTAAACGGGCAAATTAGCTTAGCTATTACTCAAAACTTGTTTAATGCTAAATTTATGTTACTTGATAAAAATAAATAATTTTTAAAAATAATAATAGGTCCCTTTTTTATATTTAAGATTTAATTGAATAAATTAAATTTTCAAATATAGAATTGATCAAAATATGTTGTAATTAATTTTATTTTAAGAATTAAGTTTTAATTAATATAAAATGTTTATCATTACAAAATATATATTAACAATTATATTAAAATAAACTTTTATTAAATTTAAAAAATATTTAAAGCAATAGTTAAAATAAAAAAAACTAACAATTATTCAAAGTTTCCATCTTGTTTAAAAAAACAATTATTTTTGTATTCTGGATTACAATTGCTATATGTAAGTTGATTGTAACCAGAGAGAAACTTTAGACGTCAAGACATTGTTGCAATTGACAATATAAATATGAGGGAGAATCAATTTATTAAAACATAAAAATGTAAAAACCGACTATCTGTAATCTACTAAAATATAATAAATTATATTACAAAAAATAAAAACAAAAATTAATTACTTATGCATGCATTCTCTACATTTCTTTTGTGCCGCTCTTCTTACTTTAAAGCCTATAGTTTTTATCCATTGATTTGTATGTTTTTTGCTTTACTTTAGGTTTACTTCGCTTCCAGTTTCTAAACTGTTCAAATGTAGTGTTTTTTATGCATATACTTAATAAAGGGTTTTTGTTATGTGTAACGTTGTGTGCATTTGATTTTAACACTTAACCACTTGATGTCTAACCACTTTAAGGAAAACTCCCGATACTGGGCTTATCCATTTTGTGCAATCCACTTAAATCATTGCCGTTCGCGTTACGACTTCATGGTCAACCTTCCGATATCAACAAACATCTGATCTAATCTTAGTTTTTAGCCGTAGATCTGAAGCGTTTGAACTGATTGCTGACTCCACTCATCCACTTCTGCACCGCTTATTATCAACCGGTTAACACCCAACTAGTCTTGCGTTCACATTTTTAGCGCAGTTGGTCCTGCTCGTGGATAACATTTAGCCACCGCTTCTCATCAACATTTTCATCAGTAACTGCCGCTCAATTGTGTAAATAATCTGTTAATAATGTATATATGTAAAAAAACTCCTTTAGTTGAAGGAGGTTTCTCTCCCTCATGGGAGGGAGAGTTTTTGTTAGTCCACATGTCGTTGCAATATAATTATTATATTCATAAAACATAAAAAGTCTCGTGAATTCTTATGAATACCCAGTTTAAAAACTTCCTTATTCTTAGTAGATTGTTCAAAAAAAATTTCACGTAGAAATTATTCAGGGACGGGGGTTAAATTAATTTTTAAAAATTGGAATTGTGGCCAAATTTCCATTGAAGTTAAAACTTTGATATTAAATAACTCGAAAACTAAATTTTTTAAAAATATGGTTCTAATGGCAAAAGGATGTCTTTTGATGAGATCTATATGACTGGTAAAATTAACCCCGCCGGAAAAATATCAATAAAGGTACTTTAAAACAGAAAAATTGATTTAAAATTTTAAAATTGATTAGATTAATAAAATACGGCCATTTTAAAAACATTTTGAATAAAATTTTAAAAACAAAAATAATATAATTAAAATCCATTTTATTTGATTTTAATATTTTAAGTTGTTTTAATGCTAATAAAAAATTTAAAATATTTATTTTTCTTTTTAATTTTATAAGCTACAACTAATATTTTAAATGTTTAACACAAATTTATTTGTAAAAAATAGATTTTAATATCAAATAATTTAACAACCTTTGTAATCCATAACGACTTTCATTGTTAATATTTTTGCTATTTTTTTAAATTTAACTTTAATTTAGTTTTAAAAATAAAAGTTTTTTAAATAAATAAATTTTATTCAATGTTGTAGAAAATTTTTATTATTTTTATATAACTGTTATTTATTTATAAATTTGAATGATATATATATGTAAATAAATTTTTTACCTAAACCTAACATTTTTAAAAGCAACCTATTAATTTTTTCTATTATTAAAAATAATTAAATCAATTAGTTTCATCTATACTTCTCCAATATCGGCCAAAAATTTATAAATTACTGTAAGTTTTTAATTTATTACAAAAATAAAGATATCACTCTTAGGTGTTCCGTCCATACATTTGATTGTTAAATATATGATTAATTTAAATTAATTTTAAAAAATTATTTACAGTTTATACATTTTTAAAAATGATAAAATTTGACAATAATTTTTTTAATTAAAAATACGACAACAAAAATATATAGAAAATTACCTGAAATGCATGAATAAATTAGAGTAGTTAATATTTAATTGAAACCATTAATTATTATGTTTAAATTAAAATAATAATTATAATATATCTAAAATATAATTCTAAAAATAAATCGAAGTATATATTGTTAAAAAATCTAAAGTCAAATAAAATTTATAAGATTACACTTAAAAATAAGTATATTTTTATTTAAAATTAGATTATTTATAATTTATTAATATATTTATAATCTTTTATATTTTTTCATAATAATGATTTTTGTTATTTTTGATAATTATAGCTAATTTGAAAAAATAAAATTTTTGTAATTATGTTATTTACCGGAAAACAGCTATTTCTAATTATAGTTAAATTATTTTAAATCTATAAAATCTATTAATGTTTCATTTAAAAATAATAATGTCGAATATAGTAGTCATAGTACCCTCCTAGACTCTCATAGTACCCTCATAGTATATTTATTAAAAATTTAAAAATTAATTTACTTAAAATTTATTTAATTGGCTAAAAATTTGATTCAAGTTTTATATAGAGTTATATCTCTTATTGTTATATTTAAAAAATTAGGAAAAAAAATTTTGTCGAAAAAAAGTTATTCATATTTATATATATATATCAATATATTAAAAATTTTAAAATTAATTTACTTAAAATTTATTTAATTGGCCAGAAATTTGATTTAAGTTTTATATAGAGCTATATCTTTTATTGTTATATTTAAAAAATTAGGTAAAAAAATTTTGTCGAAAAAAAGTTATTCATATTTATATATATATATCAATATATTAAAAATTTAAAAATTAATTTATTTAAAATTTATTTAATTGTCCAAAAATTTGATTTAAGTTTTACATAGAGTTATATTTTTTAATGTTATATTTAAATAATTAGGTAAAAAATTTTGCCGAAAAAAAGTTATTTATATTTATATATATAATATATTAAAAATTTAAAAATTAATTTAATTAAAATTTTTTTATTTAACCGGTTTGTGGGTGCAATTTTTAAGAATAACCAAAAATACTCTTTTAATATCTAATAATGTTAAAAAAAATTAAAATTCAAAATAAAATCTTCCGCTAACCTGCTACAGGTAAAAATTAAAAATCTTAATACAACTAAATAAATAGACTATTCCATATGGTACTAAGACTGCGCGCGCTATTGCGCCTTTATTTAAACCGCTCATTCATATACGCGACGTGCAGAAAACCGGTCTCATAAAGTGTTCAATAGTTAGTCCTTCAACTTCAACTTTTATTAAGTGAAAAGTTTAAAACCCGTCGCGCCTTTGGAAAACATCGCACCCGTCGCGCCTTACATTGGATTTCAACTTTTCGTCCTACCAACAGTGTTCAACTTTTCGTCGCACCCGTCGCGCCTTCATACAGTTTTCAACTTTTCTTTGTTTCGTCGCGCCTTTACTGTTTTCAACTTTTCGTCGCGACCATCGCACAGCACTAAATGTAAGTTTAATTTTTTTAATATTTTTTATTTTTATAAACTTAAGTTTTATTCTCAAATTTTTTTTCAATTTTTATATATTTTGTTGGAAATTTTTTGTTTTAATTTTTTAATTTTAACTTTTTTTTCGCAATTGCGATTTATTTTATTTTGAAAATTTTAAAAATTAATTTATATTTTTTGAACTTTTTTATTTTTAAATTTTTTGAGTTTTAAAATAATTTTTTATTTCAGTTCAAAATGCAGAATACTTCTAACGCAACTTTAGAGCATTGCATTGTTGTCTATAATCACAGCATTCATGGCGTATTGGGCAAAATAAAAGAACAAATGCTTAAAAAACAAATTAAATGTAGTAAGTATTTGAGTAAATTTTGTTTAAATTTTCCTATTAATTTTAATTTTAATTTCAGAAAAATTATACGACAAAGTAATTGACGAGAAAGAAATTCCCTCTATTGAAGAAATAGAGGAATTTATCAATTGGAAACCTCAAATTTCTATTTGGAACTCGGAAGCGCTTGTGTGTTGGCGACGTCAACATAAATCGCAACCGTCTACATCATCGTCATCGGTTTCAAACACAACAAAGAAGTCGTTTAAATCCGCATCAACCGTAGATTGCGACTCGGATGATGATAGCGACAGAGGTGATTCGGATTCAGGCAGCGATTCATCAGATGAATCCGAAGAACCGCCGAAGACGACTACAATACCATCGCAACAATCATCCGCGGAGCTGTCGACTGGAATGGACACGGAGACATCGCTGGCTGTCCAAACAATTTTTCCGCAGGACGAGTGCAATCGCCAGCAAGCGAAACGGACATCCACCAAGCCAAAAGGTCCGTATGCCGGTCGAAATAGAGATTTCGACCCTAAACGATCAGCGACTCCATTAATGAAGAAAGCTCGGGAAGCGGCAGAAGAGAAGTCAGCGCCTTTTAACCAATCTGTGATGCCCGTAGCTTAGCCGCAGATGACGTTTCCGCAACCGCTTTTTGCACTTTTTTCCTGTTATCCACAGGAACAGCTTGACGCTTATTTTCAAATTTTTGGTATCGGCAAAGTTGCTGCTCCACTTGCGATTTTACCATCACAACCGCAGACGCCATCGCCATTATTGCCGCAACCAACAACTTCTGATATTCCGCAATCGATTCCTCTCAAATCCCGGAAACCATCGCCAGCCAAGAAGGTCAAGAAGCGGTCCTCCGAGTCGAAGGAACACGATCGTTTGGCTGCAAAGAATCGGCGCACAACAGACAACGTTCAAGAGTATTTGAAAACGCTTACTCCTGATGAGCGTAAAAAATATATTAAAAACCTTAAAAAAACTATGTAATAAAATTTTGTCTTACTTTTAATTTTAATTTTTTACTTATTTTATTTTATATAAACTTTGATTTTTTAAATACAATTTTAAACAATTTTTTAATTATTATTTTTATATTATATTATTTTTATTTTTACTTTATTATTAATTTCATTTTTAATAACATTATTTTTATCATTTAATTTTTTAATAATATTTTCATCATTTAAATTTAATAAATTTTTGATAAAAATTTTTATATTTATTTTATAATTAATTTTTTAATAAAAATGTTATTATTAAAATTTTAAATTATTTTATTATATGTTTATATAATTTGTAGCAATTTTTTTAATTTAACCATTTTTGGAATAATTGCGCGTAGGGCATTTGTTTAAAATATATTATAGTATAATGCGCATACTCAAAACAACATATATTCAGCGCTTGCGTGAGAAATAAGATTTTAAATATAAATTTAATAGTTATTTTATTTCAACATTATAACTTACAATGTCTTCGTTGCAAACAGTTGAATGTAAACTATGCAATGAAAACATTGAAAATAGTAAAGTAAGTAAGCATTTAGTTGAGTGTATTTTGCGCAAAAATATTAATAAAAATTCAAACACTTTTTGCGAATATTTTTTACTAGCATACATTTTAAACTTATTTCAATTCTTTGACAGTGCAGTGAATATTCGCGATAAATATTATTTTGACTTTTGTTTCAGTGTTTACGAGCACTTTTATTATATTGCTCTAAAAAAAACTCACAAGTCTGCTCTCGTTTACGTCGATGACTTTTGTCGTGTTGTGCTTTCGCAAGTATTACATCCCAACGACCAGTATCTTCAGATTGTTCCGTCGCTCACGTATAGCGATTTCTTGTACAATCACCGAATAATCAACTTTGAATTAATCTTCAGTCGCGCTCAAGTTTTAAACCTTAAAGCTAAGTATGGGTATTGAGTTTGTACCCAATGGGCCTATTCGCTACCGTGGTGACGACGAGATTAATACCACATGTAAGCAAAAATCGTGCATTTTTTGTTTATCACTATTTGACTTTAATAAATTATTTCAACATATGCAAACCTGCCCTAAGCGAGTAAGTTCAATTTCTGTCGCTGAAGTTAAATGTTGCATGTTTTGTTATAAACTTGATCACATTGCAAATTTAGTTCATCATTTGCTTATGTGTCCTGTGCGCCTCAATACAGTTAATTTCACTATTAATTAAAGTGTTGCTGAAATTGCACTTTGCATTTTTCAATATGAAACTGTTAACAGATTTTAACAGAAAAAACATTATTTGGTGCGAAGAAATTAAAGTTATTGTGTTGTTTATTTATAGACTGATTAAATACATCAAAATTTATCAACGTTTGTCTACTTCGCCAGAGTTTTTTTTAATTTTACCTAACTTTATACTAGATATATTTGGTAATATTGTTCACCAAATATATGTTGAAAAAATTAGTATTCTAGAAAATGTTAAAAGTCTTGTGAAAAAGGTTTTGGGCGAAGACTTGTCTTGGACTGAAGCAATTTCTGGATTGATTTTAGCGTTAAGACCAATTCAGGAACGGGGCGGGTTTTATAACAGCGATGCCATTAATACAACCGACTTGGAATGGCTGGTGAAAGACTTGCCGACTGGTGAATGCCAATGCTTGACGCAATATGAGTCCTGTAGCTGTTTTGACGACAGCAACTCTATACTCTCATTGGATAACTTGGACGACTACATGGCTCCAACCTACGATTTAAATTTAAATTAATATTTACTCAATTATTTTTATATAACATTTGCTTATATCTACATATATATTAAAACATTTATACTTATACTCAATTTATAAAACATATTTTATGTATTTTAATTGTGGTGTTAAAATAAAAATTTTTTATTGCTAAAAAAAATAGTCTCCGCTTTCTTTATTCTATATAAATTCAGTTGAAAATTAGAAAAATATTACATCAAAAATGGAATCAAAAATACTATTCGACTTAACGCTTTCAACAAGTAATACTTATGATAAAATCGCTCGTTTAAATGAAATTAAAGGTTCAAAGCAACCTAATGATGCATTTGTGGCTGGCTCTAAATATTATTCGATTACTCGACTTAACATAAGTGTTGTCCCTGCAAACCAAAAATCTATTGGTATAGATTTATCTCAAAATGAATTTTATTGGCTAATGAATAGTATCAAATCTAAAACTGAACAAAGCGTATACTCTGGTGGCAAAAAAACGTATTAAAACGTTTACTATTTAAACGTAGTTGAAATTTATATACCTTTTAGAAAAAAACGTGATTTTAATACTGATTTAATAATAAATAAAATAATAAAAGTTTCTCAATCGAATAAAGAATTCATATTAAACGGACTATTAGAAATTGATTTAATATCAGTAAATGTGCCGACTATTGGTGGAGGTGGACAGCAAAATAATTCTTTTGTAAATATAAATTGTTGGAGAAAAAACAGCATCAAAGTTGTTGTAGTTCAAAGTGATGGATTATGCCTGGCTAGAGCTCTTGTTGTTTCAAAAACATATTGCGACGGAGTTCGAGGAAAGAATTGGCGAAAATTCCGTGAAAATACGGCCAATCTTCAAACAACTGCTGCGATTAAATTATGTCAAAAAGCAGGTATTTACCCATTTAAAGATGGTTTTTCATACGACTGTTTAGCAAAGTTTCAATCAGCCTTAACCGATGAATATCAACTTATAGCAGTAACTATTCCAAAAATATTTTTATTTACCGAAAAATATTCAGAAAAACAAATATATGTACAAATTATAAATAATCATGCAGACTCATTATTATCTATTCGAGCGTTTTTACGTTGTAATTATTTTTGTAAAAAATGTCTTAAAGGATATATGAATAAAATTTCACATAAATGCAGCGCTATTTGCAAATATGGTTTTTCAGATAATATTTGTGCAGAAACTAAAAGACGCGATTGCAAAGATCTGTAATCGATTTTTTGTTTCTGATACCTGTTTTGAGAATCATAAAAAGAAAAAAATTTGTTATAATTATAAATATTGCAAAAAGTGTAAAAAATTATATCAAGAAAAAATACACAATTGCGGAATGAAAACATGTCATCAATGCAAACAAATAGTTAATTGTTCTTATCACGAATGTTTTATTGCGCCAACTAATAAAATTGATTTGCAAATTCAAGACTCAATCCCTAAAGTATTTGTTTTTTATGATTTTGAATCATTTTTGGAAAATTCAACCGATTCTAAATTTAAACATCATCCGAATTTATGTTGTGTAAATGTAGTTTGTGATTTTTGTTGGAATAAAGAATTAAAAAATAAAATCATTAAATATTGTTCGTTTTGCTCGGCTGATGTGAAAATATTTGAAGGATATCAAACAGTTGAAAAATTTTTAAAATATTTATTTAATAATTTAGTTTTAAAATTAAAACGTACAAAAGCAGCGATGCAATTAAAAAATTCGATTAGTATAAAAGTTATAGCACACAACAGTAAAGCATATGATTTACAGTTTATTATTAAATATTGCTTAGATAATAATTTTTTGCCTCAAAAAATAATTAAAAAAGGGACTAAAGTGCTTTCTATGCATTTGAAAAACGTACATTTTATTGATTCATTAAGTTTTTTAACAATGCCTTTAAAAAGTTTTCCAAAAACATTTGGATTGACTCAATTAGCTAAAGGGGATTTTCCTCATTTATACAACAAACCAGAAAATTGGTATACAATTGGAAATAATTATCCCGACATTGAATATTATCAACCAAATCTTAAAAAACCAAATGAACGAATAATATTTTTAAAATGGTATAAAGAAAATAAAAATAATTTATTTGATTTTCAAGCTGAAATAATTAAATATTGTGCAACTGATGTAAATATATTAATGAGATCAATTATGATCTTTCGTGACATGTGGATAATAAATTTTGGACTTGATTGTTTTACTAGATCAATAACACTTCCACAAGCCGTGTTTGAAGTATATAAAACTAATTATTTAGAAGCGAATCAAATTGCAATAATTCCTAGAAACGGCTACGAAAGAAAACGAAAACAGTCATATATTGGAAACGCTTGGTTAGATTATGTCCAATTAAAAAGAGAATATACAATTTTACGAGAATTCAAAATACAATGTTTTGTTGCAGATGGATTTATACCGGAATATAAGGAAATATTCGAATTCTACGGATGCCTTTTTCACGGATGTATACGATGCTATGTTAGCAATCGATATAAACAATTTAATCCATTTTCTAAATTAAATATGGATCAACATTTTGAGAAAACTATGGAAAGAGAAAAACAATTAATTGATTCTGGTTTTAAAATAACTACAATTTGGGAATGTCAATTGAAAGACTTAAGAAAATCAAGTAAAGAAATTGATACATATTTTGTTAATCATTTAAGAAATTTTAATTCAAATAAATTTAAACCAATTTTACAACCTCGAGATGCATTTTTTGGCGGACGAGTAAATGCATGCAAATTATATCACAAAATTACAAATGACGAAAAAATATATTATTACGATTTCACAAGTTTGTATCCATTTGTTTGCAAAACAAAAAAATTTCCAATTAGTCATCCAAAAAGAATAACTGAATTTAATAATTATAATATTGATCAATATGAAGGTTTAGTATTTTGCGCAGTTTTACCGCCGCAGAATTTATTATTCCCGATTTTACCATCAAGAATAAATAAAAAATTATATTTTACTCTTTGTTACCAATGCGCTGTAGACAATAGTTATATATGTAATCATTCAGATAAAGAACGAATTTTGACCGGAGTTTGGGTCACACCAGAATTAAAAAAAGCTATTGAATTTGGATATAAAATACTTAGAATACATGAAATTTGGCATTTTGAAAAATCTATGCAATTATCAAATCAATCAAGTGGTTTATTTGACAATTTTATAAACACATGCATAAAAGGCAAAATAGAAGCAACTGGTTGGCCTAATGAAAACATGACTAATATTGAAAAACGTGATTACATTAATGGGTATTTAATAAAAGAAAATATTCAATTAGATGAAGAGCAAATTGAAAATAATCCGGGGAAACGAAATACTTATAAATTAGCGGTTAATTCATTTTGGGGAAAATTTGGCCAAGATTCTAGTAAAATGCCGAAAACTGAATTTATTAACACAAGAGAAAAGTTTTTCCAATTACTTTCTGATAACAGTGTAAGCGTAGATGACGCATATTTAATTGGCGACGAAACAGTACAAATTAAATATAATAAAAAATCTGATTTTGTTGAAGAATCAAATTCTTCAAATGTTATAATAGCCGCATATACAACAGCATATGCGAGACTAGAATTGTTTAATTTAATTAATTCATTACAAAAAAGATGTCTTTATTTTGACACAGATTCTGTTATTTTTACGGCAAATAAATCTGAATACAAGCCAGAAACCGGAATATATTTAGGTGAACTAACAAATGAAATATATACACCAGAAGAACCAAATGCATATATAACTAAATTTCTATCATGTGGTCCTAAAAATTATAGTTATGAAGTTTATTATCCCATAAGTAACACTAAAGAATACTTTGTTAAAGTTAAAGGATTATCACTCAATTTTGAAGCGCAGACCTTAATTCATTTTGAATCAATGAAATTAATTATTGATCAATATATTAAAAATTCAATTTCAAATATAATTAATGTGCCACAAATTAACTTTAGAACTACCCAATATAACGATATAATAACAAACATTGGAACAAAAATGTTTAAACTGGTTTACGATAAGCGCATGCTCCGTAAAGACTACACAACTCTGCCATACGGGTATAAAAATAAAAATTTTACAAACTTTTAACATTAGATATGAATGCGTTATACATAAGACATGAATTGCTAAGACACGAAAGTGTCCGTAAATTTTCAATGGTAAATGCAGAAGTTGAAGATAAATACAAAGTTGCGTCTTTAGGATTTTATGCGTATCGGCCTTTAAGATTTCTAATTTGTTTTTCGTGCCATCAAATGTTTAACTATTCTGATGCAAGTCAAATACACGAGTTGCATCGCTTGTGCAATCCATTTTGTGAATTTCTATTAGGACATGATGTATCGATTAATGATCATGCTACAGCGGCGAACTACAACTTTACAACTTTGTGTGGAACAGCGCAATGTCCAACTCCGGAATGGCTAACAAGATTGGAATTTAATGAAGATGATGAAAAGATTTATAATTCATATCGACTGGAATCTGTACCAGTTGAATTTCGAGGTGGCGAAAAATGTTATTCACTAGATGAATTGCATTTACCAATGTACATACCAAACATAAATCGCTCAAACATGACTCTACACGTAGATTCGTTTTTTATTGCAATGAGGTGGGAAGTGCGAAGATTTCAAACTTTTCAAATAAAAAATTATCCATTTGTTTTCAGTGAGTGTTTGGCAGAATATTTAGCCAAAAATGGATTT
>JAQFXP010002523.1:0-14870 GCA_034693685.1 Belba bartosi | reverse complement strand
CAATTGTTGGTTTTACTGCTGCACGCCTTCAATGCAAGATATTTGTTCAATGCGTGCAGCAGTAAAACCGACAATTGATGTATTGCTGTACTGCACAAAAAGATACATTGAAAACATATACAGAAAGCATATAAAACTTACAATTAATCTTGTTTAAATTGTAGACAGAGTAAAATTCAGCAAAAACTAAATTAAATTTTTTACATTATATATGATATACTTTTGTTCAAAATTAATTTTAATAAAATTCGGGTGTGGCCTGTGGGCATATTTACTCGTTAGTAATAGATGCTAAGTTTACAATATATATTTTGTATCATTTTAATAATAAGAATATTTACTTTAATTTGCAATAATCTAAGCCTTATGTTTGAATAAATTGATTTGATTTGTATTGATGACATAAATAATATTGCTTATTTTTTCTTTACATAATTGCAATAACATTTATTGACAATTGTGGTAAAATTTTCCATTTATTATTTACTGTTCTTAAGCTTTATATAATATAAATAGTGTCAATAAAAAAATAAAATATTGGTACATTTTCGATAATGATAAAATGCAATAATTTAATCCTAAATGATAATAAAATTTTAACTTATAATTACTTAACATTAAACCGTCTAACATTAATAAACTATTTCATATATTTGTGTAATACTAATAGGATATGATCGCATTGAATTTAACCATCAACAATATATTAATATTTATCTTATCTTCAATAAAATTCTTATGTATGATAGTAGAAATAAAACATAAATAACATTTAAGCATCACCTGAAATTAGACATTTAATGCTATAATAATAGAGTTTTATTGTAGCAAGGAATTATTACTTTAATTGAGTGCGCCGACGTTCATATCATTATAGATTGATTATAATAATTGTATTGCCATTTTACGGGGTGTGTTAAGTCAAATAACAAACCAAATACACATTTCTATTCAACAATATAAAATAATTAAATACTGATTTGGAAAACAAATAGCAGTTTTTTTATTAATTCATTTGTTAAAATATACAGCTAATATGTTATTATTGTCCGGACATAAAATTGAGAAATATCTTATACATATATTTTATACTTATTATTATCGGCATTAAAACGCAAGTTTTTTTTCTTATAATTATGTCCTAGCTCATTCCATTTATTATAACCCCAACTATAAACCTGTTTATTTTTTTTGTTTTATCAAATGATTTATTTAATGAACAATAAATCGATTGTATTTTATGTTCAAATAAAAATTTTAATTTCATTGCAGTCGAAATAAACTTCTCATTTCTATTGCTTCTACAGATCTGTCCGTAAGTGTTGTCACCCCAACCATAGATCTGACCCTCAGATGATAGAGCCAGAGAGTGATTGAAACCACAACTTAGTTTATTAATATTTTTGTTTAGCAAGCAATGTAATCTTTTTGGTTTAATATATTTGTTTTGCTCACTTTTATACCAGGGTTTGATCAGGCAAAAATCCCCCCTGATTTTGAAAATTTGGATTTATCCCTCCCCCCTAGCATTTGGTTCAAGAAAATATTTTATGAAATCGAGATTATATTTTATTGTGTGTTTGTTTCTTATTATATTGAAAGCTATGTATACTTTAAAGATTCAGAAGATTGGACAATCCAGGAGTGGATCAGGTGGGTAATTTTCCCTAAATTTTGGCCAAAAACCTAGTGGGGATAAGGGGAGGGATTTTTTATAAAACGCTCAAAAATCCTATTTATTTATAATTAAATTTTCTTTAATTAAACTGGATTTAAATTAAATTTAGTTAAATTAAATAGATTTAAACCGGATTTAGCACTAAATTAGCTAATTTTGGTAAAAAAAAACACAGAAAATTTGCCGACCGCCGGAAGCGGCCAGCAAAATGTCGAGGAAAGTACCTTTTCACGGACCAAATGCTAACGGGGGATAAATCCCAATATTTAAAATCAATGGGATTTTTGGCTGATCTCCCTTCTGAATCTCTGGTATTTATAAAATTAATTGATAAATTATTACTAATTAATAAATACTTACAATATAAAATTATAAATATTATAAAATTGATTTAAACCAGGCATTGTGAAGATTGGGGATCAGCCAAAAATCCCTAAATTTTTCCTAAATTGGTGCTAAATCCGGTTTAAATCCAGTTAATTTGCTAAATTTAGTTTAAATCTAGTTTAAATCCAGTTAAATTATGCAAAATTTAATCATAAATATATAGGTTTTTTGAGTGTTTTTGAAAAAATCCCCTTCCATGATCCCCTTAAGTTTTTGGCCCAAATAATTATTTATAACAATTTAAATTACTTATAAATTTTCGACATATTTACAGTCAACGAAAAGACTTTTAAAAAACAAAACAGGTCGAACGCCGGGGGATCTAATATGTTATTTAGACTCAACTAAGGTTTGCTACAAAGTGGACGACAGTGTTTGTTAGAGCCCTATCGGCTTTGAAACTGATTTGGTGCTAAAGCAGAGCGCAAAGCAAATTATAAGAGATACACCATGAGTTAACAAGCTCAAATTGGTGGTCAGCTATACAACCGACAAAATACTGCGCTTTCGTATTGTCGATGCAGTTCAGAACAGGTATGAAGTGCCGGCACAACAAGATTTTGAACTGTTGCAGCAAAATGTGAGTAAATCAGATAAGAATAAATAAAAATAGCTTGTTTAGTTGCAAATTCATATGAGTAATTTTGAATTATTTACTACCCAAAGAAACTAGATCCTAAATTGTGAATAAAAATAATTTATATTTGTTTTAAACTGTTTAATAATAGTCTATAATAGAATCTATATCTCAATCAATGGACTTATATTCGCGGATCAATTCCTTCAATTGGCGACACTATTGCCGACAAAAAACAATTACGGCTTCGGAGAGAAAACTGATGAGTTGTTCAAACATGACGTCAATTATAAAACGTGGTCTATGTTTGGCCATGTTAGACAGCTCTGTGATGTGAGTTAAATAAAGAATGTACAAATTATCCAGTTAAAAATACACAAACAAAATTTCTAGCATGATTTGATTGGAATAAAAGTCAATCGTAAGAACGTATTGTCTATTGAAGACTAATCTCTGAAACTGTTTGGAAATGCATTCAAATCTCAGTTTGTCTTCAATTGACATAAAACTAACGATCAGTTCAACCAAATCGTCGCCGAAATCCTTGCGATTAAACGAGTCTTTCATTAAAAGTCTTTCGTATCCCTTGTTTTGCATTTCTATAAAAATAAATCCAAATTTGAGCTAATTTTCTAAACGTTTTGCAAAAATTATTAAAATTAACAAGATTACATAAGTTATTAATATCAGGGATAGAGAGGTGAAGGTGATCAGGCAAAAATCCCCCCTGATTTTAAAAATTTGGAAATTATCTCCCACTAGCATTTGATCTGAAAAAAGTTACCCTCTCCGTTTAAATTTCCCTAAATTAATGATAAATCCGGTTTAAATCCAGTTAATTTAACTAAATTTAGATTAAATCCAGTTAAATTAGGCAAAATTTCATCATAAATATATAGGTTTTTTGAGCATTTTTGGAAAACTCCCTTCTCTGATCCCCCCTTGATTTTTGGCCAAAATTTTGAGAAAAATCCCTCCCCTGATCCCCTGATTAATATATTCTCAAGAAATATGCGTTTAGTGGTCTGTTTGGCGTATTATGAGCAGTAGTTTTGGTTTTCCGTACAAAATAGCAATATCCACCCTATTAAACCCTCGGCACAATCTTAACTTAAATCAAATCATAGTTTTAAAACTTAAACTTTATAATTAGATGCTCAATATTGTTAGGCTGGTATATGTAAAACTGATTATTATATAGATTCACAATTTAGAACAATATTTTGACAGGTATTCCCAAATGTCTTTAATAAAAGAATTAATAGTCATAAATTTTCTACAAATTTGAATTAAGAGCTAATATGCTTTCAGGCTGAATTCAAAATAAATAATAATTGTAATGTATAATTTAACAAATAAATCAAAAATAAACTAAAAAAAACTTTGTCCTAAAATATCGTAGATTTTATTAAAACTTAATTGTCTTAAAAACTATTCAATCAATTTTATTCAAAATTTGAGACTAAATACATTACTATATGATAAAAACAAATTATTATTTAAATAATGTGTAAACACCTTCGCTGCCCATTTGTCGACGAGTTCTTCGCATGCTATTCATTAGAGTCTTTGCACTTTTTGAGCAACATTTTGAGACACTTTTGTCCATATTTTTGTAAAACTTTTAGGTCTTTGAGAACTCTGGACACCAAAGAGTATTCTTTTTTACAAAGCGCCCAAAACGACTCAATAGCTCGCGCTTGTGGTACGTTTGGCGCGTTCTCACTCCTCGTAACATATGATACACTATTCTTCTCCAGAGTTCTAATTACATCTTTTTGATAATAAATTGTCGCCATATCGGGCCAGAATAGCACGTCATTGATGTTATTATGTTTTTTGATAAAAGGAATCAGTCTTTTTTCAATACATTCCTTTCTATACTCTTCCGCTTTCAATGTTCCCGATTTGATGTAAATCTCAGATACATTGCCAAATCATCCATCGCCTGCCAGATCATAAACTTCTTTGAAAACTTTTCTTTAGGTTTAAATCTCACACAGTCTTTGATTCTAGATTTATCCAGGGATTGAAAAGGTCGGCCAATCCAGGGGGAGGTCAGGGTAAGGATTTTTCCCAAAATTTTGGCCAAAAACCTAGGGGGGGATCAGGGGAGGGATTTTTCCAAAAACGCTCAAAAAACCTATATATTTGTGATAAAATTTTACTTAATTGAACTGGATTTAAACTAAATTTAGTTAATTTAACTGGATTTAAACATAATTTAGCACCAATTTAGGGAAAAATTCCTAATTTCGGGCAAAAATTGTAAAAAATTGCAAAACCTCGAGGGAGGGTACCTTTTCTTGGACCAAATGCTAGGGGGGAATAAATGCAAATTTTCAAAATCAGGGGGAGGGAATTTTGGCTGATCCTCTCCTTCACAATTCCTGGATTTATCGATATAATAGAAATCTCTATGTCCCGGAGTTTGAGCCGAATCTTAAAAAACATAAGTCTCGTCATCAATGACTAAAGATTTTCAGATAGATTTTCCATACATTTTACGACAATTTGTTTTTGCTGTTTTCAATTGCTTTTCAGTATATTTCGGAACAGTTTTGCATTTTTTTTTACTTTATTCCTAATCTGTTCTTAACTAGTTTGACAGTACTCTTAGATAATTTTAAGTCTCGGCCAACTTTACGAATCAAGCAGTTGGTATTTAATAACTTTTGTCTGACTTTTTGTGTCTTTTGTTTCACAATTTCTTATACTTTCCGATCACTTATTGGTTGGTATTCAGATGTATTGTATAGTTCAAACCGTTTAATTATCTTATATATAGTGCTTCGAACACATCTCTCGGCCAAAAAGTGTTTAATTGTCGATCTTTTGTCAAAATTACTAATTTCTGTATAATAATGCACAACTCGTTTGGCTAATATCTGACTTTCAATTGATCTCATTGTCTTATAACTTGTCTTAAATCGCAGTTTATACTATAGCTATTACTAAACATATAATGGGCTTTAAATCGAACACTTAATCGAAAACGATAATCAAGTAGGTAGCGCGCGCGAACAAATATAATTATTTCTACTTAATTGTGAGACATGCTTTATATTTAATAACTAACTTGAAAACTCATTATAATTTACATGTTTTGATATTTTATCAAATAATCATTCTTTCATTTATTTAATACCGTAAATATAAACTTAATAACAACTTTCTATAATTATAATATTAATACTTCAGCATAAACATGTATTAATGCTTATAGAGTCATGTAATATATTGTATATTTTTTGCTTAACGATTGAAAACATAAAATGGCACAAATTTTACTTACAATATTGTAATCAAATTAAATAATCAAATTTAAAAATATTTTAATAACAAATTAAACAATATTTATTTAATAAATTAAAATTAATTAATTATTGATAGAGGCCCCCTGTCGGGCACTAGGCGTACTAATGTCTACTCATCTCAAAAAAGCCTTTGGGAAATAGTGTTTGGTTTTTTTGATTAATAATCTTAATTTACTTTATTACTATAATAATTGAAGCAACACATAATGACATTACAAACTGCCATTATAGTTTAGAATAATTGCTTTTTATATTTGAAAAATAAAAAAAATTAAAAATTTGTCAAAATTTGAAAAACACACAAAATGAGCCTTAATTATTAGAAATCATATGATTGTTAGTATTTTTTTGTAAATAATTTGAATTTAGCAGCTGGGGTAATCATTCATTACCAAAATTATTTTTTAAAATTAAAAATATTATTTAAAAAATACTAAAAACTGTTGCCCAAAGGCCTTTTCGAGATGAGTAGACATTAGTACGCCTTGTGGCCGACAGGGGGCTTCTATCAATAATTAATTAATTTTAATTTATAAAATAAATATTGTCTAATATGTCATCAAAATATTTTTCAATTTGGTTATTTAATTTACATTAAAAATTTTTGTTAAATGTTGTGCCATTTTATGTTTTCAAGCGTTATAACAAATTGAATTATTTATATGTAAAATATTTTAAAATAGAACTGTTGAGTCAATTGTTGAGTTTTGTGTTTTAAAAAATAAATATTGCAAATAATATTTTTGCGATCTCCATAAAACCAGATTTATTTAAATATAAGATTAATAAAGTTAAAAATAATATAAATTTATTTTTAAAACTAAAATAATAAAACAATAAAGAATTTTATATAAATATTTTAATGTTAACTTTAAAATAAAAAGTAAAATTACGATATTTTTGCATCTATATGATATATTTAAAATTGATTTTATAACTGAATTACAACAATTAATCATTTGAGTTGAGTAATATTATTGATTCTTTTACAAATATAAATTAATTGCTATTTTTCTACCAATAAGAATTAATATATTTTACATATTTCTAATGCATATTATACATAAATTTCACAATAACTATACATGTTATTAATAAAATATATTTTATTTAATAATATTAAATCAATTTTTTGCATTTGTTATAAAAACCCTCTTGGTATTAACGATTCAATTTATATGTAACTTAATGTAAGTAAAATTAGTAAAAATTAATTTTAACTTAAAATTATTGTTTAGATATTAAATATAAATTATAATAAAATTGAAAAAATTAGTTATTTATATAACAATTATAAAATTATTTTTTTTTGTTTTGATGTGTTTATCAATTATTAAAAATTAAAATAAAATTTACTTTTTGTACAAAACATCTACTAATGTTAGGTTTGAAACCGGTAATATCATTGCCGGCTATTAGTTTTTGTTTAAATAAAAATCGAATTTATAATTATGATAAATTAAACAAACAACAATTAAATAAAAGTACAACAAATATGCTTGATTATATTAATAATTTTACAATTAGAAAACAATTTCAAATAATGAAATCAACAAGAAAATTATTTAGTTGCAACATTTGGCAAACTAATAAAAATCCATCAAATATTAAAGACTGTAAATCGATTGTAAATTGCGATCAATTTATAAACAAAAATCTGTTTTGTTTTACAATATTCTCTCAATTAAATGGCGAACCGGACGACAGATACCGATTGGACAACAAATTTGATTATTACGTAGAAATTAAAATACAAAATAACAACTTAGTTGAAAATAATCTAATACTTTCCAAGATACGAGCGAAATATTTTTAATTATAATTTTATATTCGAATAATTGAACAATCTGAATTTTGGCAAATTTGGAACTTTTTTGATAACATGCCGAAAGATATAGTTGAATATAAATTCAAATTACATAATAGCAATTGTTTTTATAAACAAAATAAATATGAATGTATGGAAAATTGTCAGATTGATATCTATATGAACATGCCTAAATTTCATCACACTGATAGGTTTTATTACGATCAAAGTAGCAATCTAAAATTTGAAAAGCAGCAAACTTATTTTAACTAGAAACTATTAAATACTGCTATGATTTATGTGATTATAAAATTGAATGTTATAGAGAATCTTATGAAGTAAACATGGAAAATCAATTCGCAGCTTTAGCGAGAAAATGCATTTTGCGTTTTTTTTAAATTTTCTTCCCTTTCGACTAAGACTTATGAAATATATCCAAAAATGTATTTCGAAGTGTAATTGTGTCTAAACTCATCGATTCTCAACTTATGGTTTGGTTTTAATATGATATTATTTTCAAACATTTTTCTCATTTTGTTTTAAAAATTTAATAATTATTATCTAAATATTGCCAATAATATAAATAAATTAAATATTAATACAATTAATGTCAAAAATCAAAATTATAGTTTGAACAGTTTTAAAAGAATGTTTTGAATATCACATAATTAACATTATTTTGTTTGGAATTACAGCCCATATTAAAAATATAATTGCAAACTTACTAGTAAAAATAAGAAATTGTATAGATCAATTTTCTATTTATAACATTTAATATAGTAAACTTTGTTGCTACATTGTTTAAATAATATTAGTAATTTCAAAACCATGTTTATAAAAATGTAATAATTACATTTAAAGCTTATAATTTAAAAAGGTTTGTTTAAATATAACAGGTAAATTATTAAAAATAATATTTTTAGCAAAGAATAAAAAGGAGATCAGTCAAAAATCTACTGATTTTGAAATTTTGAATTTATCCGTCTCCGTAGCATTTAATCCGCGACAAGGTACCTTTTTGGATTTTTTGACTAAAACTAAAAAAAGTTTCCCTAAAATGGTTCTAAATCCGGATTAAATTCAGTTAAATTGGGGAAATTTTTATTATAAATATATGGACTTTTGAGCGTTTTTGAAAAAATCTCTCTACCTGATTCCCTCCTAGGTTTTTGTCCAAAATATTTTGAAAATCCCTCACCTGATCCCGGGTAGATAGGCCAACCTTCTCAATCTCTAATTTTTACTATTTTTTGTTTAGTTTGTTTATTAAATATTTATGAAAAAATAAATTTTGGTACTTTTTGAGCATGTTCATTACTGAATCTAATTCTTGAATTTTATTGATTTGATTTGAATCAATAGCCCATTCGTCGAATGTAGACAACACATCAGCACAGGTAGGTCTTTTCGATTGATTATTATATGTCATTAATTCGATTTCCTTTTGAAGTAAATAAAAATTTTGAATCGAATGTGAAATCGATCTAAATATTGAAAATTAATTTTTAATTAATATTTTGCAAATGATATAAATTAAATAATTACTGACTCATCAAAATCGAAGTCAAACAAATCCATTGCAATAAAACCCAGACTATAGACATCGACTTTTGTATTATATTTTCCGTTATAGACTTCTGGTGCCATATATTTTGCGGATCCCTTTCCTCTCGTGTGAGACTGAATTGATGCCAACATTTCATGAGTCGTAGCCAAACCAAAGTCACATAACTTTAAAAATCTACCGTTTCTTACGTTATTATCAATCAATACATTCGCGAGTTTGAGGTCTCTGTGTATTATCTGTGGCTTTAATTCGTGTAAATACTGAACGCATTCTAACAGTTCTTTAAACAATTCACACGATATGTAGTATTCGATTGTAAGCATTGGTTCCGATTCTTGTCGACCAAATGCCAGCGCTTTAGATGTGATTATATTTTTCAAGTCATCCGAATATAACTCCATTTGAATGCAAAGACAGTTATTATTTTCAATCCAAGAAGTGTTGTAATCGACAACACATTCGCCTTTGATTTTCGCTAAAATTTTTACTTTTTTGCAAACTCTTTCAAATAAACCGTTTGATTCTATATAAATTATTTTAAAGTATTAATATAATAGAATATATGAATTATTGTAATATAGAAATAAATATTTTTAAGTATTATTTTTTATTGAAATTAGTCATTTTATCTAAAATCTAATTGTTTTTGAATTCAATTCGTTTAGATAAAACTATATAATTCTGACAAATATTTTCACTTCAATACAATTGGGAAAACTAGGGATCGAGAAGGTCGACCGATCCAGGGGATCATAGGCGAAAGTTTTCCCAAAATTTTGGTCAAAACTTTATGCGTATCAAGGGAGAGATTTTATCCAAAGACGCTTACATAAGCTATATTTTTTAATAATATATAAAATTTTTGAATGTAAGCTATCTAATCTTAGATGTTAATAAATAACCAATATATAATATGTTTTTAAATTTGGTTTGTATTTATTTTTACAATAATGTAAAAATAATTTACCGTAATACCCACATATAGTGGCATGCCGGTATAAGCGAGGTTGATTATTTTTGCTAAAGAGATTTTAAGGTTCCTACTGGCATGTCGGTATAAAACGAGGAAAATTTTTAACATAAAAATTTTATTTAATTAGTATTTTTAATTAATTGCAATTATTAGATGCAAAATTAATAACTGGCTTAATTTTTATTTAAATTGCAAATTTTTTTTTATCTAATCTTAAGCTAAAATTTAAAAAATTAAACATTTCCTTGCAAATTTATTATTTCTATTTAATTTATTAAATGTTTTTAATATATTTAATATAAAATATAAAATTTTTTATTTTTTATTTAATTTAGTTTAGTTTATTTTAAACTTTGCACAACATTATATTTTAATTTTAAGATATTTTGTTGCATTTAAATTATAAAATAATTTTAAAATTCAAGTTAAACTCATTTGTTAAAAACTATATTTTTACTCGCATATACAAGCATTCCGATATATCTCGAAGTATACCGGCTTGAGGGCAACCTCACTTTATAACGGCATGCCGCTATTTGTTGGGGGTATTACGGTAACATTTTAATTATAATTTTTTATTAATATATCTTTATATTAAATAATTATGTTTTACAAATTTTTATAATTTTATTTATTCTAATTATAATATTCTTAATTTATGCTACTGTACAATTATTTTTTAGATGCGTTTTTGTTATCTTTATTAATTAAAATATTAATTATATTATTTTTAAAACATACCATCAAAAGTAATTTTCTTAATCGCATAGTATTTGTCGTCTAATATGCTTTTTGCTCTAAACACCGATCCAAACCCACCCGAACCTATTTGCACATAATTTACAAATCCATCAAGTGTCATTTTACCTGATAAATTTTAGATAAAATGTTAGATACATATTTTTTTGCGTTGCTTTTATAAGTTTTCCAATAATTTATAATAACAAAATTATTAATTTGTTAAATGCCAATTAAAATAAAATAAACTCAAAGGACTTGTCTGAAGATTGATAAAGTTGCTTATTTTTTAAAATTATTTAAATCATGATAAAAGCATATGATATAATAAGGAAATATGCAAAAAAATTTCTGTAATTGAAACATTAAAAAAGTTATGCGCATTTAAAAATACAATATTTTCTTACAGTTTATGAATTTCAAACTTAGTTTACAGACAAAATAAATGAGATATTTTAATTATTTCATCAATAACACATACATATATCAAAGCAGTATTAATAATTAAATAAAATATTTATATAAACAACATTTTTATAATAAAAATGATAATTAAAATATTTGTCTGCAAAATTGAAGACTTTGGCCTCGCGATTTGCAACTTTTGTTTTATAATTTTTATAAAAGATTATAATCTATATTATTTATTTTTAAAAAAATTGGCAAATCGCGAGGCCAACGTTTTCAATTTTGCAAACAAATATTTTAATTATCATTTTGTATAACAAAAATGTTGTTTATATAAATATTTTATTTAATTTTTAATATTGCTTTGATATATTTATGTGTTAGTGAAGAAATAATTAAAATATCTCATTTAGTTTGTCTGTAAACTAAGTTTGAAATTCATAAACTGTAAGAAAATATTGTATTTTTGAATGCGCATAACTTTTTTAATGTTTCAATTACAAAATTTTTTTTTGCACATTTTCCTATTATATTATATGATTTTATCATTATTTAAATGATTTTAAAAAATAAGCAACTTTATCAATTTTCAGACAAGTCCTTTAAATTATATTCTATAATTTTTATATCTATTGATGTGCTATGAGTAGTTTGTCTGGATAAAATATTTTTAATTTTTTTATTTTGCTTTTTTAAATTGTTTTATCAAGTTTATTTTTATAAATATCAAAATTTGATTGGATTGGTTTATGATTTTTGTTTCTTGATTATTTTATATTATATTTGAATATTTTAATGGAAATATTAATTAGAATTATGTTTTGCTTGACAATTTGTTATATTTACAAACAGTTTCATATATATATGCTTAAAATCGATGTAGTTGAAATAGCTGTCGTCCGGACCATTTTATTATAAAGTAATGTACAATCCGCCATTTATTTTATTTAACTGTTGCTTTGCAAATTAAAGATTTAAATAAAATATATATATCAAATAATGACAATCAAATATGATTTTTTCATAATAAAAAATATAAATAATATTTTAATTTTTAAAAAAAAGTTTATAATTTTATTTTTAAAAATTAAATAAATGTATTTGTTGTACTTTTGAATCCAACACAAATTAAAATAAATTTTTAAAAATTAAATTTATAAACAAAAAAAATTTATTTATTTAAAAAACAAATTTTGGAAAAAATTAAAAGTGACAAATTATTATACAATTCTTATTTTATAATAATTATAGCTACATAAATTTTGCTATTTTAACATGTAAAAACTTCAACTCAATGTTTTACTTGATCATTATTGGATATACATTTTTTATTCTAATTTTTAAATTGCAAAACAACAGTTAATAAAAAATTAAGAAAAGATGGTACATAGACTAAAATGAAATGTTCCGGACCGCAGCTATGTCAACTATATCATTTTGAGCACATACAACAAGTCATTATTACCAGTTTTGGCAGTGTTCTGTCCGTCTTTTCTAACCATATCTTTCAGTGACACATTGGAGGTTAACTTATCTCCAGATAAAGACATTGATTTAACCAAATCTTTAAAAATTTTAATAAAATTTGTTTTTATAAAATTAATTAAAAACAAACTTTGTACATTGTTTATAAATTAAATTACCTCTCAGATGATAGGGCCAGAGAGTGATTCCAACTACAACTTAGTTTATCAATATTTTTGTTTAGCAAAGAATATAATTTTTTTGGTTTAAAATATTTGTTTTTGTCACTTTCATACCCTATACCCAATTGTCCATGGTCATTCAGTCCCCACCCAAACACTTCGCCCGAGTTATCAGAACTCAAAGCCAATACAAATGTCATTCCATTAATGAATTCATTTATATTTTTAAAACACAATTTGTGTATAATTTTCGGTTCATTCACAACACTATTATGTCCTAAACCAATACAGCCGTAAATATTAGATCCAAATCCATAAACATTATTATCGTTTGTTATGAATAAAATATTTAATCCGTTTTTGTCGTCAAATATGTTAAAATTTATTACATTTTCTTTAACGCTTTGCGGTATTTTATCACAAATCTTAAAATTATTAAAATAAGACATGTTTATTTTAAATAAAAGTTTACTAATGTTATTGTTAGGATTAAATATATAAATTAAAATTATTTGATTTAAAACAAACTAACTCAATTAAAACAAAAGACAATATTTTATGAAATGGCGTTTATATTTTATTGTGTGTTTCTTATTATATTGAAAGCTCTGCATACTTAGCAACCAAATGATAAATAGTTATCTAATTATTTATATTATATATTAGAATATAAATATTACAAAAAATATTTATACCTTAAAAATTTTTATTATAATTTTAACATAATTAAAAAATAATTATTTAAAACAATTCAAATTATTTATAAATTTGTAACACATTTACAGTCAACGAATAGGGTTGTAAAAAACTTAATTGGTCGAAATCATGTGGTTCTAATATGTTATTTAGACCCAAATAAGGTTTGCCACAAAGTGGACGATAATGTTCGTTAGAGCCCTATCGGCGTTTAAACTGATTTGGTGCTGAAGTAGAGCGCAAAGCAAACTATGAGTGACACGTCGCAAGTGAACAAGCTCAAATTGGTGGTCATCGTTACAAAATACTGCGCTTTCGTATTGTCGAAGCATTTTAGAACAAGTATGAAGTGCTGACACAACAAGACTTTGAACTGTAAGCAAAAAGTGAGTGAAAGTAGCTTGTTTAGTTGGGTACTGATACGAGAAATTCTGAATTATTTGATACTCAAAGAGACTAGATCCTAAATTGTGAATAAAAAAAAATTTATATTTGTTTCAAACGTTTTCACAGTAGTCTATAATAGAATTGATACCTTAAGTAAAGAACATGTATTTGCGGATCAATTTCTTCAATTGGCGACACTATTGCCGACAAAAAACAATTACGGCTTCGGAGAGAAAACTTATGAGTTGTTCAAACATGACGTCGATTATAAAACTTGGTGTATGTTTGGCCACGTTAGACCGCTTAATGATGTGAGTTTAATCAAAATTTTACAAATTATTCAGTTTATATATTTAAGAATAAACAGACAAAATTTCTAGCATGATAGAAATCAATACGGCGCTCAACCGTTTTACAGTCCAATTAACCGAAGCCACGCTCTTAATCAAAACTATTGGCGAAGTTTGCGACTCTCGTGTTTCTGGGCTCAAGTTAAAAAAGATGACATAACTTCACCTCATTAGTGGGCCGAACAGTTAGAGTAACGGCAAAACGGAGTACTAGAGGGCCGGAAGAGTAAATAGAATGTGATAAAAAGAAATTTCAAAAAATACATATTTCTAGTGAGACATTCAGTCATTCATTAATTTATTGCAATTTTTATATTAATTAATGTAATGACTGTTTAG
>JAQFXP010002522.1:0-14870 GCA_034693685.1 Belba bartosi | reverse complement strand
AATTTAAAATTTTAACATTTAAACAGATTTTGAATAATAGATTCATTTATTTTATTTTTCATATTTGATATAAAAAAATTAATTACAATGAGATTCAAAAAATTTTGTCAATAAAATCATAAAAACTTAATTAAATGAAAATTTTGACTAAATTTCAAATAATTAATTATAAGACAATATATCAATAAATTAATATAAAAAATACAAAAATTATAGCAAATATATCGAACATATTATGTGATAATTATTTGAAAAGTTTGTACAAATCATTAAAAATTATTAGATTTTGTGTTTATATGAAATTTTTACAAGAATTCCAACAAATGATTCAATATATTGATTGATTGGAAAGAGTTTTACCAAAGAGTTAAGACTAGAATAGGTGCGAAGAAACGACAAACAAATCGAGTCTAACATAAATAGCCATAAGGTTTGTTCGTCTGATACGGAACAGACTTAACGTCTTTAGGATTTGTATACAATTGATAAACATTTGAAAGTCGTTTATCATTAGTGATAAGCTCGCTATAGAAGGGAGAGGAGGCTCTGGCCTGAGTGGACGGTACGTTCGGGTACTTATTCGGCACCATTTGGTTGTAGAGTGGGTTCGACTCAGAGGCGACTGTATTTCGGGGTTGTTTTGGAGGAGAATGGTATGACTGAACGGTTCGGGTATTTGGTTCGGGTTTTTGACACAAACACATAGACATCCAAACCAAGAGTGCGATCACTATAATCACCACAACTGACACGAATGCAATCACTATCGGCACCGGAAGTATGTCTTGTTTTGTAATGCTATACAAATGCGTTCGTTTTGGTTCTAATCAATTCGAATCAGTATTTAATAAACGTTTTTCAAATCGGAACTAAAGAGTAGTTCGAAAAGAGTGATAACAAGAGAACACTTACTCGAAGAGAGGACTGTAAGAAAGGCACTTCGAAAGCTCGAACCCATTGTGTTTGCGCCCACTGTTCGCACAGTACATACAGTTTATTAGTGAAAAACTAATTAGCAATCAATTAAAGTATACGTACGGCACAAGTACTTCCCGGCATCCAATTCATTAGCATTGGTTATAATTAAATTATTTTCAAATATTGTTTCAGAAGTTTGCGTCGTTTGAGTCGAGTCTAAAGTCCTGTACAACTCTCCCATAACTTTGATATAATGCGATTCATCTGTTGTTGACTCGTTATTAACGGCCTCTTCTATACCAATATCAGAAGTAATATCACTCTTCTTAAGCCACTATTAGTTGTATAGAAAGAGATTAATTGAAAATAATTGCTCTAATTCTCAATCTATTAATTGTTTTCACAGAAAATCAATTGTATTCTCTAATATTAATAGTGCAATAAAAGTACAGTTACTGTACTATTATAGTATACTACTGTGCAAGCACATTTGTTTAAATGGCAAACAAGTTGAATCAAATTAGATTAAATTAGAGTTTGAAAAATGATTGCTTACCTGAATATGTGGCGTCTCATCGGATTTGAGGGAACAGTAAAGAGTGGCCGACTCGCCCACACTCACAGATGTGTTGATCGGGTGATTGCCTTCGATTTCCGGCTTATTTATAAAATTATCTAATATTTAAATTATAAATTTAAATGTTATTAAAAATGATTTATTCTTTAAAGACGTTTCTAACTGACCAATAACTTTGAGGATATAGCTATGGCCAACAGACCCGTGCAGATTGCTGGCCAGGCAGGTGTAATTGCCGCTGTCTTCTGGTTTCAAATCATTTATTACTAAAGAATTTCTGCCTTTTCTTGGCTCTGAATCAGTGAACTGTTCGTTATTGTGAAACCAAGTGATAGATGGCTTCGGATTACCCGTAACTACACATTTAAATCTAATACTACTTCTTGTCTTCTTCAGAATGACTTCTTGTGTAAATTTCGACACTTGAGACAATTGAGGTCTACCTATCAGTTCATATAATTACACCATTTAAGTCACCATTTCATAAGATTGTATCAAATACTATTAATACTAATATTAATATTTTTTAGTATAAAATACATATTCACTAAAAATAAGTTAAAGTAAATAATTAAGATTGATTAATTATATAACAGGTATAAGCTAGCTAGTGAATTTGAAATAATACATTTTTATTCACTTTTATAATTGCTTTTAAAAATTCTCATCTTCTCAATTCCCATATGTTTTAAAATAAAATTTATTATTCTTTCCATTTAAGCAAAATTCTTGTCAACTCATAATCCAAAGGGAATTACAGCTAAGCATAATATAAATGCATCTCTTTTTCTGATTTTCCCAAAATAGTGCCAAAATTGTGGCTAAAGTGGGAACTCAACTATCATTATAATAAGTTATGTTTTCGCCGTAGTATTTAAATTTAACTTGTTTAATTATTATTGGCTTCAAATATTTCTAACTATTAAAATATAATTCTAAACTAATTTACATTTGCATTAGTAAATCACATAAATCTTATTTAAGTGTAAACTGTTCTAAACCAAGAAATCAATTATTGAGTCTTAAAATGTATTTTCCGATCGATATTCAAAATTGAGTCAAATTTTTCATTTTCTCAAAATTCAAAATTAAGTCATTGCATAAAATTAATATAAAAATTCAATTTTTAAAGTTAAATATTATTATAATTATTATTTTAAACTTAGCGTTAGTTAAATAAATACTTTATTATTCAAATTATATTAATTTAATATGGCAATATTAAAAGAAACTGTAATTTACTCAAATTTATTCAAATATTTAAATTTCGTTTTATTGGAATAAAATTTTTAATTAAAAAATTCTTTTAAACTTTCAAATGACTCAATAGTGCCATTAAATTAAAGATATTAGTAATATATTAAATAATCAAATCTACTATACCTGCAATATCTGATGGGTTTGTTAGTGAAGGCGATTCTGACTCTGATATAACTCTAGTTTTATCTTTTTCTGACATATCGTCGTAGTCTTCGTCTGTTTATAAATAATTAGATTAAATCAAATAATATATTATTCATTAAAATATTTAAGTTTATATTAAAGAATAAATTTCAAAACAAAAAATCAAAGTGAAAAACATGTTTGATTTGTAAATAATTTTTTAAAATAAAAATTAATAATCTGTTTGTGTCGATAGTAATTATTTTTGTTGTTTACGATATGATAAACAAGAATATCCCTGACTTTGAGTTATGATTTGCAATAAAACAGTTCATTAAGAATAAGCGTTTCGTTTACTTCATTTGATTGAGTTTTACAATTACTGTATATTCTGTATATAGACATCAAAA
This sequence comes from Belba bartosi, assembly GCA_034693685.1. Taxonomy (NCBI): domain Eukaryota; kingdom Metazoa; phylum Arthropoda; class Arachnida; order Sarcoptiformes; family Damaeidae; genus Belba; species Belba bartosi. Next base: position 11,582 of record JAQFXP010002522.1, on the reverse strand, counting down.
CAACTTTCATCTCAATTAGAGTTCAGTCTCTTTCTCAAAGTCACGCATTTTTCTTAATTCTTCGTAATCGAGACCTTATAGTTAAGGGCATTAATACAAATGATGTTTCTCTAAGTATGTCATTAAAGTTGTAATTGCATAGCCATAGACATAGCCATAGCATAGGCTTACTATGATAGTTAGTTTAGGTTAGGAATACAAAAGTTTAGCTTAACTGCACCTGTATTACATCGAACCAAGTCTTTAATGATTTTAATTTAATTTAACTCAACTATTCATCGCTTCTATCAATGCAAAAGGCATTGACTAAAACAACAAAATATACAAAATTGTTGAAACTTTGTTTGAACTGTTTTTTATTTACTTAATAAACTAAATCGAAACAAATTAATTATTGGGATAATTGAGTTATTTGACTGCAAATTATTGATCAAAATATTATGCGAACACTTAGTTAACTGACATCAGTTCAATACAAACGGCAAAATTTAATTAAGTTTTTTTGTAAACAAAAAAATCTGTTTTTCAAATAAAAACAGCGAAAGAGCTAATGCTTTGCAAAGAGCAAAATAGGGCTGACTCTGAGTTGTGGTTTAAATTGTAGTGCATTTGAGAACTTGACAGTTAGGATAAACCAGAATATATTTATGAGAAAGACGTCGGTTTCACACTTACCCAACACTATCAGAGTGAGTGAAAACTCGATACTTCCGAACCCATTAATAGCTGTTTAGAACATTAGACAGTTTTGAGAATTACTTCTAAATTCAGACATAATTTTTAAACTATTTATCTAACCTTTACATTGGAAACGGCCCGTGTCTTCAGACACGGAGTTCTTGATCTTGAGAACACCCGACTCAGTTATTCTGATCCTGTCGTCAAAATTTTCGATTGGGTTTCCATTCTTATACCATTCGAAGTAAATTTCATCGTTTTCTGACTTTTCTACCGGACATTCGAGTGCTATCGAAGTTCCGGTTTTAATAAATTTTTTGTTTACATCGTTTGGTTGTTTTGGAAGAAGTTTTGGCGGATCTGAATATTTAGATGTTATTATACATTTCAATTGCAACAACTTATGAATTAATTGATTTTTATAAAAATGTATATAAATTGTTTTAAGACATGCAAAAAATTTCAATTTTATTAATCCTATAATCGATAGCAATATTATATTCAGTTTTATTTGCTTTGCCCTAAAAATAAATTATATTTTACTTTTGTAGGAATAAAGGCATTAAACTTTTATATTAAATCTGAACTGGTAATTATAGCAACATGTCAAATTAAGCCTAAAACGAATAAATGTGTTTCTCAAAAGATATTTTCAAAAAAGGTATAGATTACTCAAATTAAAAAGTTTGATTTTACAAGGTTAAAATTAATTCTAAAAAATTTTGATTAGTATTTTCAACAAAATCTGAATTCAAATAGCAAGAAAAAAAATTGAAACTTGATACTAATTGAAAACAAAATCCAACGTCAAATCAGACATTCGTATATAAAATATCTGCACTTTTAAAATGAAAATTCATTAAAAAAAGAGTGAATATAATCATAAAAGTGCTGAAAGTGATATTAAAATTTATAAAATGAATGAATGTATCGTATGTTTGGTGAGCGTCAAACTCGATATAAACAGCAATCCATAGAAGCGTTCGCTTCTTCAGAACCCAATCTGGCATTAGATGAGTTCGCACTCAGAGGAGCAACAGATAAATGCGGACCAAATAATGCATTTCCTTTCAAACATCATCTCTAGCTTTTTTATTCGTTATGACAACATTAGTCATTATATAAGTTATATATTATTTGTTGCAAAACCTTTGAATTTTTTCTTTTGAAAACATTTATTTCTGCATTTTTTCAAGAATAAGAACGCGTTTAAACTGAAAATATTATGAGAACTTGAGTTTTATAGACGTTTGGCGTAAATATAATGCACATAATGTGGCTTTTATTAGATTTTTGAAGTAGTTATGCAGTTATGTTAAGTGAGAAGTAAGACATTATATAAATAAAATAGCAGTTCAGCTAAATCTCACCCATAAGGTGGCGATCGATATATTTTCTAAATTATTTGTTTTCGATTCTCTTAACAAATCACATAAATAAATAATTGATTACAAAATGCAATCAAAATAATTTGTCAAATATTCAAATAACAAATTAAATAAAAGATTGAATGCAAAGAACTCAAAGAACTTTAAATTCGTTTAATTGAAAATTTTCCAAGTTATTTTAAACTAACTTTATTTATAAATACTTACAAACTTTAATTAAATATAGCAGTATTTTCTAGTTATGTAAGTTCCAGTATGTAAGTTATCAAGCAAAACTATAAATTTTGATAAAAATGAAGAAACTCAATGCATTAAAAACGAATAAAATGTATTTTATAGCGAATCGAAAGTAATTTTACAGTTGATTGACATGAAAGCAGAGCTCAGAGAATATTTTCAGCTCATATTGCTCTGGGGAGTGAGTTGGAGTCGGCTTAGGGGGAGTTGTATTATCAAATACAGAGTGAGAATACTTTAAAACTAAATTAATAAGATATCAAATTTAATTAAAATGCTAATTTTCCAATATAACTAAAAATTAAAAATTGTCATGAAAATTTTTGTGAGAATCAAACCACTAAAACATTTTGCAAATTTCCTAAAAGCATATTCTATTTTATATACATTAGTACAGTATTCGCTATAAACCCCCTTTCGCTCGACTCAACAGTTTTTACTGATTTAATCCGTCGGATGAAGAAAAACACACAAACTATAGTACAACTCGTGAATAGAGTGACTCATATTGTGAACTCAATTAGAAAGAATTTGGTTTGAATGGATAGAAAATATAAAGCAAGCATGCAAAAGTAATATGAAATAGAAAAGTTGCAATGTAAGTTGTACTGTATAATGAAATAAAAACTGAGTTTAAAAGTTTTAAACGAGACTCACATTGACTACAAGAGAATCCAATTAATGAGAACACAACCAAAACACTGATATAAGGATTATTTGATAATTTGTGTGGAATTTGATAAATATTAGCCATTTTTGCAATTATTAAATAAAAACAATCACTAAATCAATGAAACCAATCGTTTGATAAGAATTCCAAACATCGATTCAAGTAATAAACCTAAAGAGGAAGACAATCAAAACATTAGCTTTTTCTTTGAAATACAACTTTGTGTGAGATATGAATGGATTTTATAAAAACTTAATACGAGTATAAAATTTGGATTAAATCGATTAATGCAATCTATACCTCATTATTGTATGAATATTTATAAGTTATTACTTATTAGTATTTTTGCACAACTATTGAAAGCATTGGAAACATACAAATTGTGGCACAAATGTGGGAAATAATACAGAAATAAACTTCAGTTCACATAAGTGAGACTTCAAAGAATGATTTCACGGCTCGACTGCAGTCGCAAAGGTTTGTTCAAATTGTTGTAGAGTTTAGTCTAACTCAAGAATCAGATCAACAGTGGATTCGTTGAAGTCATGCGCGTTCGGGTCGACCCCAAACTTGAGTAGAGCCCGAATTAGACCGCTTTTAGAGATCCCAATGTTTTTAGGTGTACAGTAATTAAGCATGATCAGTAATAAATTAAACAAAATGCATATTAAGCATGCAATTTTTATGACAAAATTCTTGTATAATGTAATCAAAATGTCATTTATTAATTATTTGTTAATTATATTGAATATTTTTATTATAATCTAGGTATAATATAAAATCAATAAAAATTAAAACAAAATTAAAAAAATACAAATAACTAAAATTGCAAAAATAAGGTAAACTGTATTTCTAAAATAATCCAGAACATCTCGTTTTAGGTGTCTAGTATGGAAGCACTGTAAGGCTGAGAACATTTTCGAATATCATGTTGTGTTGTCTAATGTTTAAGAAGTTAAGCACTTAATGCAGTGATTAATGCATGCATTGCCAGAATTGGCTTCAACTCAACTGCAGCTAAACTTCAGCTAAGAATACTCGGAAAGGTAAGTGTTTGACATACAGGAGCTCTTATGCAGTGCCCCTAAACTTAGTTGATAAGATAATATGTGATGCGAGAGTAAATCAAAATAAATTCTCGACATTTCCATTCAATTTGTTTTGTTGTTTAATATATAAATTGATAGCAAATAAGGCATAAATTACTAGAAAATAATGTGAAGTCTTTTTATTTCTAAAACAAATTAACAGAATTTACTGCTCAATACTGAGTCTCCTCCTAACATTGCCTCTAACTGACCCGTCTGACCCATACGGTGCTGTCGGTTGTCATATTGAAGTTGTGAAGAAAGACATCTGTTTGTAAGCATTGGTCTAATTAGAAACTCTGTTCCCCTTTATGTCATAGCTTTCAACCACTCGATGACCATTATATGCATTATATGGTCTCTCTTTTGACAAATTAAGCATTAAATTTCTCCTTAGACCTCATCCTGGCCTCACTTCACACCCTTCACACTCTACAGTCTACACAGTCTTGCGCGCTATTTCCGGCCATATTTTAGAGACCTCTTGATGTGCACATCTCTCTCTCTCTCTCTCTCTCTCTCTCTCTCTCTCTCTCTCTCTCTCTCTCTCTCGCTCTCTCTCCCTCTCTCTCGCTCTCTCTCTCCCTCTCTCCTTACTCTCTCCCTTTTCTATCTCTGTCTAATTCCTTGTAAAGTATTTATTATTTTATGAACTACTCATCAAAACTGTTTGTTATGTATGCAAAGAATTTATGTTTATATTCATAGGATTACCTTCTGTTGGATACTTCGTAAACTTGAAGCAAACATTTGAATAATTAATGAATAAATGATACGTAAAAATAACAGTTAATCAATGATTCAGTCAATGCTTTCTATTTAGTTTGTGAGCAAATATGAAAAATCGATACGAAGTCTCAAAAATTATGTCAGAATATAAGTTAGAATGAGATTATTGCAAAATAACTTCACTATATTTGGAATCTTTCTTTTGATTTTAAACAATTTAAGTATGTCGACTTAGTAAATCGACTTAAATTGAGTAAAAGTTTATCCGTTATTCGTTAGCACTACTGTAGAGCATAGTTTGCTTAAAGTGTTAGAACCGAAAGCGATGTAGTTTTGGGTCTCGTATTGATTATGTCATTATTGGTTCGCGCTATTCATTATATGTAATGAAGTAATGAAGTAATGACTTAATAATATATTGCAGTAATGATCGATCAAATAGTGTAGAGTACAACAGTATAACTGCATAGCAATGATAGCAATGAATATGATTAAGGCGTATCTCACCTGTCACTGAGTGTCCGCTTTTAGTGCTTGTCTTGTCTGTCAGTTAGGAACGGATGGCTTCATTAGGAATAACAACCGCATTGTAAGCGAAAACATTGAGTATTTTTAGTGATAATTCGTAGGGCTTGTCATTCCTTCAACACTCCTTTCGTTGCATTTACTAATGTCTGTTCAACTGATGATAAAGAGAGACAAAAGACAAAAATGTATGAAAATGCGTCTAAAGCTCAGTTAATGCTAAATACCTTCAGGTTATGCCAAACAGTCGTCAGATTTTTCTCTTTTTTGGAATACAATATTATTTTGTATAAAACACTCTATGTCTCAATACTAAGTATATTCAATAGATTCTATATAACTAGTATCATATATATATATATAGTGTGTGTATATATAGTTTGTATGCACTATAAATACTATAGATAGGATACTCTGCTTGAGGAATAATAGTATGATGCAAAATTGCCTTGCTCTTCACTTACCTTACCTTTACCTCATCAAATGACTGTAATTCTGAATTGAAATGAAATGAAGACTGACTTTTGAGTTGGAATCGGTGTAACGCAGTCTCGCATTTCCGATGCATTTATTTATCTACAGCTTTATTAGTGTTAATTTATAGTTAAGGAAATGTCAATCATTATTAAAAAGACGAACAAATATATATTTATTATATTAGTATTTATATAATTATTTATATATATATATTCAATAAAAGTTTTGCATAATTTAATATTTTTGTACGTTTATTATAATGGAATATGTTAATATTGTTATATTTATATGTACTGTATGTTTGTTTTAATATAACAAAATTTGAAAGCATTTAAAAAGTAGAATTAACTATATTAATTTTAATAAAGTAGTAACAATTTTAAACTTTTCCATTTAAACATTTATAAAGATAAAAACATTTAATCATTTTTAAAAATATTACAATACAATACTGTAAAATATTTTTGTTCTTGTTAATTTTTTCATAAAAAAAATATTCTTATAATTTAAACAGTTTATTAAACGTAATAATTTTTAAAATATGAAATTAAGATTGAATCATTTAACATAAGTTAATTTAATAGTTTTTTTTAATTTAAGCAAAATAACAAATATAAATTATTTAAAAAATTTAACATATTCTAAATCTAATGCAAAATCAAAAATTTAATTTAGAGAAGAATTTTTTATTTGACAAGTTTAACAAAATGTGTTTTTATTGATTTTTTAGTGAAATTATTAAATAATTAAGGGATGAATGCATTTATGTTTCAAAGTATGTGTGTATTCAATGAAATAATATAAGCGAACGAATATGAAGAGCAAATATCATGATTTAATGTCGTTATGTTTTCTTTAGAGCAACATTGGCACAATAGGCACCGGTATCTCTCTGTGCTTCACGTGATCATAGCGAAGGGGAATCTGATGGAACTGAATCCACACTTAATGGAAAGGCACATCATATTCTATTTTCTATAAGAGAGCTCTTCACTCCCTCTCAAATGTTTAAGCCCTAAAAGATAAGTCCATTTCATTTTCAGTTCTATTATTTACAAATCACTTTCAAAGCATTTGAGAATTTTTTTTTATATTTAAATTTCTTCACAAATACACTAAATAAATGTGATTTCAACATTCATTAGTTTTAAAATGTATACTAATTCCAAACTAATTAAACCTGAGTTTTAATCATTAAAATAAGCATTCTACAAATGAACCAATTAAGCTAATTTGTTCGATGCTTTCTAGCGTGTCAAGTTACTGAACATATACTTATTAAAAATTATTTTTAGCAAAATATTTTTTATTATATAAATTAAACTTTGAGCCTGTTTATTTTATTTATTGTGGTTAGTTTTGTTTTTGTTGTATATTTTGAACCTGTATTACTTGAGCTAAAATCAAATTTTACAAAGTTTGAGCTAAAACATCGACAGAAAACTCGAAAAATAATCTTATACTTCAACATAAATTATAATTGTCAATATAGAATCGTACATGATAATAATGTATGGTCTTTACTCTACTTGTTTTGTATGAACACTGTATTATCTCAACATTTTTCTCTCAAGTTTTAACAAAAGAAAGCCTTTAATCCGTTAATGGAAACTGAAAAGCAATTCAGTCTAAACTCGACGACATTCTGTACCCCTATTTGTAGACCTATTTAATGCATATTTAGTTTTGAAGTCCATTACTGTTTCATTCATTGCTTCGTTCAATAAATACAATTCGAGTGAAATGAATGAAATTTGTTTTGATTTTAGAATTTATGTCGAATAAAATGAACGTTAATTACATTACTTGAATAAAAGTCAGACTAATATCTAAAACACTTATCATAAAACTAGCAATAACTCAAATTTGACGCTTTCGAGTGCGCCTTAAATCTAATTGAGCTGAAAACTGGTGAAAATGTGTGAGACATATGAGGCATATGAACGCATATGAAGGCATTTCGAGGCATATGAACGCATATTTAGATTGCGCTGTAATAACATTGAGTACCGATTGTTTGACAGTTGAGTTTGGTTTGGGCTCACACTCAGGCACATTTAACAGTGCCTTTTGTAAACAAAAACAATTCGTGTTTTCTTATAGATTCTAGTCATTCAAATCTGTGGCCACTATCTGGAGGGAGGGCTGACAGCAAAATGTCATTCAGTTTAGCAGATAATTAATCACAAAAATACCACTAACTGTGACTTCTTTTTAAATATTTGTCTATAGTATTGGCATAATTTTTCGCAAATTTAAGTTTTACTAATAACTAATTTTATCTTAATTTCAGAGTTTAAGACTGAAATTAAATTACTTAAAATTAAATTTCATTTACTTTACTTTTTTAATTGCATAAAAATGCTAATAAAAGTAAAAACATGCAAAAATTACAATTTATGAGATTTATAAATTCCTTTATAAATATTAAGGAAATTTTTTGAATACTGATTAGTGTATATTGACGTAAAAGGATAAAAATATTTCGATTGACACAGAAAAGTATATATTTTATGTTATAATTTATTTATAATTTTATTTGTTTTAGTATTAATATATATTTGTTATACAACTTTATATTATATTTTTACTAATATTTTTTCAACTAAACTTAACAATTTTGCTATTTAACAATATTATTAATAGATTAATATGAACATTTAATTTTAAAAAATTCTTATTTAATATTAATTCAAATTTAAGTTTTTGCACAAATAAAAATTTCATTATAAACTTTTTTATCTTGCTAGTTAACTTAAACTCAATGATAAGTTAAGCACAAATTTTTATTAAAGAAATTGTAGAATGTTTAAAAATTATAAAGCTATCCTGACAAAAAAAAAACATTTTTATGCGCTAACATATCTTTTGGGTACTTTGGTTGTACAGTATGTCAATTGTTATGCTAACTAGCCTAATTAATAATTATAAATTATTTAGTAAGATGTGCATATCAAAAAATATATTTTATTTGATATAAAAATAATTAAATAAAAGCTATATCAAATAAAACAAAATAATTACATTGTAAGTTTGTTTACCAAGTTTGTATATTATGTAATACTATCTCTTACTCTGATTAAAGTTACTCTCAATAGAGTCATTCATCATATTTTGTATCAACTTTCAGATTGATCACTTCTTTGATAAAAATGTCTCTATTGTATTTAATAACTCTAATTATAACAAGTTAATTTTTAAACTAATTTTAATTTGATAACGATTATTTGAAATAACTGCATAATCGAAATAACAGTAATGTATTAATAATTGTGCGAATAGATTGTCCTCATCTACACAAAAGTTTAATTGTGATAATTACAGGTCTTATGCAATAAATTTTAAGTATTTGAGAGCACGTCAGACAATAAATAGAAATTGAGTACTGAATGCGTAATTTAATCAATAAAATAATAGTTTTGTAGATTTGGAACAAAGAATCACAAACTCATTGACCGATTGCGGATAAAAATAACTGGACGTGAATTCTAAACTTATTTTATAGCTATACTTCAGGTCTATAAAAGGGCTTTTGATCCCAAATAATGTAAATACTAAACATTGTTCAGTTAGAATTGCATTGCCAAATTCTTCCCTTTCAGGTGAATTCATGTACTAATGACTGGAATAAATAAAATCTACAATTTTTTGGACTGATTTTTATCTAACAAAATACTATAAAGTTTTTATTGTCTTCTATTAGGCAATTAACGACATAATTTCCGAAGTTGTCTAAATTATTCCAGAATATAAAATAACTTTATGTAATATTAGATATATAAATATATAAAATAACAATAATTTTTATATTAATTATTCAGATGACATAAATGTTCTCATAACTGCATTACTGTTTCATGAGATTACTATTTTAAAAATTTCAAAAATGCTTGATCATTTTATTTATTGAATTAATGTAATAATTAATGTTAATTATGGTTCTATAATTTTTGTAAAATAAATTTATGTAAAACAACACTTTATAAAAAATATCTATAAATTAATCTATCCAAGAAATTTGTTAAAATAAAATTTAAAAAGTTTTTAAATTAAAAAACAAATTACAGAGAAATCAATAAATGTTTTTGATAGTAGAAAATACTAAAAGATTGCCTGCTAATTTTTGCGTTAATACGTTATTTTTAAGCTTCTAAATTTAAGTATTGTTATCTAAATTTCATTGTTAATACATTTTATTGTATTTTTCTTCTATTAAATTTTAGCATTTTAAATTTTTTAATTAAAATTTTCTTTTTGTCATTTCCTTAATACTTTATTCAAAAGTATTTTTAGAATATTTACTAAATTATGTTCTGTTTATTATTTACACAATTACTGTTCAGTTTATTATATAAGTTGAGAAAAAATAATAAAACTTGAGTTAAGCCGGAATTGAAATGAGAAAAAAAGAAGAAATAATAAGAAGTTTTATTATCTCTGAATTCACATTTGCAAAAGAAAATATTTTTGTATTATTTTAACGATAAACTCAAGTTAGAAATTGTTTGCACATAATGTTAGTCAAGGTATTACTGTTTTATTAGTCTTACTTTAGTCTTGTCGTCATAGCAATGATAAACTCATATACAATATAAGCAGAAATTTGTGCATTTAGTCAAAGATATGTTTCTCCCGTTTCCCAACACAACAGAGCAGTTCTAAACCAAACTTTAATAAAGATATCGCTTCTGATGTTCTAACACTCCATCCATGCAATACAACTCAATTCTATTGCACTGTAACAGAACTGTAGACTAGTTTATAGGTTGGGTTTCACTATTACTTAAGCCATACATGTAGTGTCAGGTTCTGGTAGTGCTATCCAAGAGCTACTGTTACAGAAGCAGAAGCCAAAGCAGAAATAGCAGTCAATGTATTACCTGATGCTTCGAATCGATTTTCATTGATGAAAATTTGTCACCTTTTCCCGTGCAATGCAACCGACGCTTACAAATATTTATTAGATTTCGTTCTTTAGCTCAGACTCGAGAGAAACGCAAACTTAAAAATGATCTGAACTTACAGTTTGTTCGCTTCAATGCATTCAATAACTATTTGTTCCGTAAAATATGAATTCTAATGCATTTCACAATACTGTCGACTCATATAACTGAAACCGATCGTATGAAAAGCTCTTGTCTATAAATAAAAATATATTTTTTCTTTACTTAATCTAAAAAAATTACTATTTATTTTAAGTTTTTTGTTTTGTTTTGTTTATTTATACGCAATTATTATTTTAATATAAAATTATTTAACTTAATTATTAATTATTTATAAACATATTAAAGCTTGGATTTAAAAACTTAAGATTGTGTTTTACTTTATTAATTAATTTTTTATGTTGTTAAAATTATTATTAACTATAAATGTATTAAAAGAATTAAAAAGTTTTTTAGCTTAAAATTAAAACAAATTTAAATTTAGTTAGATTAAAATAAATTACAAAATTAACTAAAAGAATATCCGACATTTAATTCATAACTATATTTTTTACATAGCTGACCATGGCCAAATCGGTATTAAACGTAAATCTTAAACACAATTTATACTTTTACTCTAATATTTTGCTTAAGTAAAAAATGACATCTAGTGAACACTATAATCATATAGTTCTTAAAGTTTTAACTTATTATCAAAGTAGCCCTAGATGCCAATTTAAATGGACGTCTAATATGCCAATTTTTAGCCAAGATTTAACTATTCAAACAATTTGTTACACTTTTCAATGAGTTATGAAAACTTAAATTTTAATATTTTATTTAATTAAAGTGTAAATTATTATTAATA
>JAQFXP010002521.1:0-14875 GCA_034693685.1 Belba bartosi | reverse complement strand
TTAATTTTTGATTTTTTTTAATAAGTTATTTTTAATTATTTAGTTGTAATTCTGTTTGTTGTTAATTGTATTTTTTTATTATGCAATAAAATTCTATTTTAAAATTTAGATTTTACCCTGTTTATTTATTTTTGTTATTCTTTATAGAGAAATATTTTCAACAGTTTGATAAATACTGTTGAATTAACCTGATTATATTGTCCGATTTAGATAATTGAATTAAAATATAGTTTGCCACAATTAAATTTAAATTATAATAATCTGTAATCTAATCATTAATTAGTGATTAAATAACTTTTAAAATATGTTTTAATGAGTTTTACTCAGGGATCGAGAATGGGGGATCAGGCGAAAATCCCCCCTGATTTTAAAAATTTGGATTTATTCCCCCCCCCCTAGCATTTAGTCCAAAAAAAGATACCCCCCTCTTGACGTATTGCGTATTGCCGGCCGCCTTTGGTGGCCGGAAATTATTTTGAGTTTTTTGCCCAAAATTAGAAAATTTTCCCTAAATTGGTGCTAAATCCGGTTTAAATCCAGTTAAATTGGGGAAAATTTCATCATAAATATATGGGTTTTTTGAGCGTTTTTGGAAAAATTCCCTCCCTGATCCCCCGCTAGGTTTTTGGGCAAAATTTTGAAAAAATTCCTTCCCTGATCCCCCACCTGGATCGGCCGACCTTTACGATCCCAGCAGGAAACATAAATAAAATTATCTAAATTTCTAATTACAATTTGTAACTATTTACTAATTATTATTACCGGCTATTCTACTTATAATATTTGTCATAAAAAGATATAAATTGTCAAAAAAATATTAATAATTCAAAAAATCCTAAAACAATTACCAAAAACTTTGCTACATCATCTAACCTAGGTGCAATTAATATTGCTGTAATAGCAATAAATATAAAAATAGTATTTACTTATAATTCTAATCAAGATTATACAAGTGAAAATAATAAAAAATTATTTTTTAATTCATTAGTAAATTAAACATTTATTGTTTTGTTTGAGATTCTGATCTGACAGTGAGTTAAGCAACTCAAGACTAGCTTTTTATTATACACATTACTATTTACGAATAACTATTAATGATTAACATGGTAAGGAGAATAATCAACATAACAATGTTGTTAGAAATGTTATATTCAATCAGACATTGGAAAAGTCTTTCAACGAGGATCAAAGAAAGGATTTTTACAAAAACGCTAAAGCCCATATATTAATAACAAAAATTTACTCAATTTTACTGGATTTAAACCGGCTTTATTAACACGTTGCGGTAAATTTCTCAATAATGGTAAAAACTCCAGAAAATTACCAGTGTGTCTTTTTGTGGACTAGTTTCTAGAAGGAATAACTGCCAACTTTCAAAATCAGGATTTAATTATTTTCTTGCTGATTTCTCTTTTTTCAATCTTGTCATTCTGAATCAAAATAAAAATGTTCAATATCATAATATTTAAATCAAAAATTAGTAATAGTAATATTCGACTTAACAATATTTGATACAACAAATTGAAAAAAAATTAAAACAACACAACTTTTTACAAATAGCAATTTATTTTAAGTAAATTTTTAAAAAATATTTAAGTTTTGCAAGTTGAGTTTATAATTAGATAAACATAAATTATTTTAAAGAAAATATGCTTAAAATCTAGTAATTTATTGTAATTTTTTATTCTTGATGATGTCGTTACATTTTACAACTGAAAACAATGAGCAAGTTGCATTTAAACTTTGAATAAATAAATGAATATATATTTTTACTGCACTAACTAAACATCAGACATTCCTGGTTTAGATTTCATACCTAATTTCTATATCCAATTTTTATATCTATATTTTGTGTATAAAAGTTGAGTATGGATGTTGGCAATATAAATTAATAATTTGTAAAAAACTTTAATTTTTAAACCTTAAATAGCAAGTTATAAAACGGTTGAGATCAAATTAAAGTCTGATAACATCAACTCAAATAGCATCGTTTATAATCCTTTAGCACAAAATAATTTAAACATAATTTTAAATTTTATTTATTTAGTTAATTTTGTTAACAAAATAAAACAAAAAATTATTACAATCTTAAAACTATTTAGCAAAAAAAATTTTAAAATCAAAATAGTTTGTAATCTTATCATAAAAAATAATATTAAAAATTACTTTTAAAATTGAGCATGATAAAAACATTTATCACAACTAGGATAAGATTAAAAATTAAGAAATAAGCAAGGGCGTTTAATACTATTATCGGACACCAGTTGGAAAGCTGGACAAAGTAGCAATGCCACATTGATTGTCCTTGTTTCTCGACATTAGAATATAGCCCTTTTCACCCCAGGTCGTATCCCATGAATTTTTAACCAACCAATAATCTTTACCATTCAAACTGCCATAACCAACGGCGGTCACACCATGATCAAGGTCCTCGCGCTGATTACCACATTCGGGCTCATCATAAACGCCGGTTTGATAGAACTGGAATGACTGCTGCGATGCGTCGATCGCAACACTGATCGGACCGATTGAGGCGACCGCCGATTGCAGCGCCGCTTCACTACCGCTTTGAATGTCTTTAAAACCGGTCAGTTGTGCGCCTCTGGTCTTGTTCTTATAGACGCACTTCTCATCGATTGCTTTGTACGGATAGGCGATTTCGGTGTCGATTCCATTGTTTTTCTTTACGTATTCAAACGCCTGGTCCATAAGTCCGCCCTCACAACCGTAGTTGCCTTCCGGGCCCGAACAGTCGACGAGGTTTTGCTCCGATAATGAGACTAGTTTTTTGGTGCTTAATGCGTGTTGTCCTAAGTAAGTTAGTTAGTTTATTTTTTAAAAATATTTTTTTGGATTTATTTTTATGTATTACTGTTTAGTTGTTTTTAAATCTAAATAATTTTTATCTAGCTAATTCTAATCTTAAAAATATTGATCAATTTTTTAAAACTCATTTTTAAAATATAAATAAAAATTAACTAATAATTTTAACCTAATAATCTAAATTAGAAATTTGTTTAATTAACCAACCTTCAATACTAGCAACTGCAGAAAACGCCCAGCACGAGCCACACTAATTTGTAAAATATTATTTATTTTATAAACAAACGCTCATGTTTAAATAATAAGTAATAAAAAATTAATTTACTTGTTCTTGATTTTTAACAGCTGTGACCACACCCTTGGTTCTCCAATCAACAGTCTTGGGCAACTCAACGCTTTCGGGTGGGCTATAAACATCTGTGCTTGTTTGTTTAAGTCCAAACCGCAATCCATTCACTTGTTGCGAGAACTCAGTGTTTGTTAAGTCCGCGAATTGATTGACAGCCAATCGGAAACTTCGGAGACCTTTGTCTGCCTTCTTGTTGTGCGACACTATCTTCATGTAATTGTCGGTAAAGATGGCATTTCTCACTTTTTCCTCTTCGATGTTAGTATATGTTCGGCTATATTGTTTCTGGGTAATTAAATCAAATTACTCGAGTTGCCTCTTAAGAGCATAAATAAATTTATATTAAAAACTATGCTAGCTGATTTAAAATAAATGCTAAATGTTTATCACTTTTAAGTATAAAATACTGCATTTCTAATCAAATAATATTTATATTAGATTTCTATAAAATAATATTTATATTAATTTTTTTTATTAAATAAATTATTTATATAAAAATTATTTTTTACCTTGAACAAT
Organism: Belba bartosi; assembly: GCA_034693685.1. Lineage (NCBI taxonomy): Eukaryota > Metazoa > Arthropoda > Arachnida > Sarcoptiformes > Damaeidae > Belba > Belba bartosi. The sequence continues at coordinate 11,184 of JAQFXP010002521.1, read as the reverse complement.
TCAAACTGCTCATCAGCTTCATTAAATTTCAACGCTGTAGCCGCACAGACAAGCGCTAACACAATAAAACACTTCATTTTAATTATAATTTGATTTAATAATTGTTTTCACAAAATAATACTTAAAATCAATTGCTTTTACTCAACCTATTTATACCAAATAAAAAACAAGTTAAATTCTTTAGCACGTGATTTTATTAATTTAAGAAAAAACTCATGATCAAATTTAGTTAGATAAAATTTTATTTTTGTTATTTGAACCCATGTAATTTAATCAAAATTCTATTTAGCTGACTTTGTTATATAATATTGATAAATAGTTTATTAGATAATTAATTGATTGATAAATAAAAAAAACTTATTTGAAGTAACCTTTTAGACACATTATTACAGTTTATTAAATGTAGGCATATTTCAAGTTAAGCATGCTCTAATCTTAATACAGATAATTATTTGAAAAATGCTATTGTCCTTTTAAGTGATAGTTTAATTGATAAAGGTTATATTCTAAATTTAAATATAAAAACAAATAATTAAGTTCTTATGTTTTGTGCTAGGCGTAATAATATTTTTTATCTCTTTTTTTTCGTTTATATATTTTTTGTTTGCTTATGCGAACAAAAGTCTGCAATTCTTCCCACCATTGTATTATATAGACAATTTTATTGTTCTTTGTCTGTTTAATGCATTGTGATTAATTTTGATAAAATTATACTAGCATATTAATTTAAGTTTAATTCAAGTTTTGTATTTTAATATTTTATCCAATATGATTTTAATTTTAATCTGCATGTACAGTAATATATTAATGTTAAATTTTATTAATGTTTATTAATTAATTAAATAGTTTAAATTAAACTTGGTCAGAAATAGCTTTCGAGCCGCTATATAACAACGTTCTTTGTAATCGTGCAAGTAGCTTTAATGTGTTTGAAACATTTATTTGATTTATAACTCCAATTAATTATAAATAGCAATTACTAATTTATTTGACTTTGAAATTTGGTTTATTCATAAATAAATTTTAAAGATTTAAAATTAGTAACCACTTTTTGAATTACTCTATTATATTATACCAGGGATTGAGAAGGTCGGCAAGGAAGAAGGGGGATCAGGGTGAGGATTTTTCCCAAAATTTTGGCCAAAAACCTAAGGGGTAACAGGGGAGGGATTTTTCCAAAAACGCTTAAAAAACCTATATATTTGTGATAAAATTTTACATAATTTAACTGGATTTAAACCGGATTTAGCATCAATTTAGGAAAAATTTCCTAACTTCGGCGGCCGGCAAAACCTCGAGGGGGTACCTTTTCTCGGACCAAATGCTAGGGGGGGGGGGATAAATGCCAATTTTTAAAATTTGGGGGAAATTATTGGCTGCTCCCCCCCTTTACAATGCCTGTATTATATAATACTAACAGCTTTCTTACACTTACTCCGCTTCTGATGGGGATGTAAACCAGGCATTGAAAAGTTATTTGTGCCAAAATTGTGTCAAAAATATATAAATTATATTAACCAAAAATGTATTTCCAAATGCTCATAATTTAACGAGTTATAGTTAAAAATTAATTTGCTCATAAAAAGTTGTATTGTATTACCTAGAAAACAAAGCATTGCATTGTTTTGAAGTTTATATATGCTATATATTCCAAATCAATATTAAACATACTAGCTAATACAATAGAACTTATTTATGAGCAAATTAATTTTTAGTTATATCTCCATAAATTATGGACATTTGAAAATAATTTTTTGAGTGATATAATTTATATATTTTTGGCACAACTAGAAACAAATATTAGCTTTTCAATATCTTGTTTACATCCCCATCGGTAGGAAAGTTAGTATACTTTAACTGAGTTATAGCGCAAAATTTAAATTTTGCGCATGCTTAATTTAAATGTTATTAATAACGTTTTACATTAGAACTAAGAAATAATATGCGCAACAAAAGTTGGGTGACTCTCGAATAACTAGAAGAATAAAATTAAAATTTTATTAATTTTAAATATAATTATAATTTTTTTTATTTAAATAAAATTATTAAACATTGTTGAAATAAAAAAAAATTAATATTTTACAACATTATTTTTTAAATATCTAGTTTTTTGTCAGATAAAATTTAAATTTTTGAAAATGATATCTCCACGTCAAATTTTGTAAGTTGTGAGTAGGTGTATTTTATATCTAAATTATATATTATATAATATATAAATATACTTAATTTATAAAATAAAACAAAAAAGTGACAAAAACTTCTTGCTAATCTAATTACAAAATCTGGAATTTGTGCTATTAATCACAGGTGTTATTGATTAACCGGTTAATGATTTATATTTTATATTTGATTTGTGTTTGTTTATACAATAATCTAAAAATAATTAAAGATATTTTAATTTCAAATATTTGAACATATAAATATTTGTATAATAAATACCGGTAATAATTTTTTACAAATTTTAATAGTTTTCATTCATATAAATTATAATCCCAACAATTACAGAATCTTACAAGTACTTAATTTTACAAATTAATAAAATATTTACAAATTAAATTCAATCATTTTATTAACTTAATATAAAAATAATGAGTAAAATTAAAGATTACTCACATCACATAAAACATAATTATTGAACTATATCTAATAAGAAAAAAATATTTACTTTCACGTTAAAATTACTCTAACATATTAATAAGTTGTTAATAATAACGTAAATATTTTTGTTTCTCTTTCTATATATAAGTTTATATAAATTCTATAAAAAATAAAACAATATTTGTATATAAAGGGCAAAACTTAATCTAAAGAAAAAACTTACACAAATTTAAAATACCTTACAAGTTATGTAACGGTAAGCCCGCCCCCTATTCCTAAAATTTTTTGGTGGTTAATAGCCCTTCAATTGTAGATCATATATATATGAAAAAAATATCGGCGGAAAGTGAAAGACAAAGATTTAATAAAGAAAACAAAATATTTTTTCAAACTGTAAATAATAAATTCTAAATTTTTAGGACATTGTTTAATACATATTTATTATTGTTGCAATGGAAAGTATGGCTTAACTGGTGTGTTGTCTAATGATGCTTATTGTAGATTAGCGCAAAAGTATTTTGGTGACTTAAAAAAATAAATTAAAATTTTTTCAAGAAATTGGGTATACTTTTTTATAATCTCTTTTATATAAATACATAAAAATAAAATTTTGAATAAAATGTAGAAATTTGCAAAAATAAAATTGTAAAAAAATTATGAAAAATTATAAAAATATTTTTTTTAATTAAAGATATTTTTCCAAAATACTTTTACATTATTTTACAATAAACATTATTAAACAACAAAGCAGTTAGGCTATACTGTCAATATTAACAGTAACACTGCATTAGACACTAATTGGATATTAAGCATGTTATATATCTTAAAAATTTTAGAATTTATTATTTACAGTTTGAAAAATAATATTTTGTTTTCTTTATTAAATCTTTGTCTTTCACTTTCCGCCGATATTTTTTTCATATATATATGATCTACAATTGAAGGGCTATTAACCACCAAAAAATTTTAGGAATAGGGGGCGGGCTTACCGTTACATAACTTGTTAGAAAAACATTTAGATCCTGTAATAATTTATGATTTATACATTTATAACATTAATATATGTTCTAGATTAATTTTATAAATTTTACTTTTGTTTATTGAAATTAATACTCTATGTTTACCTTATACAGTAATAATCCTAATTATAACTATAAGTAAAAACCATTTTATAAAGACGTTTATTTTTGTATATTAATAGTTATTTGTTACAATAATATTATTTTTATTTAGGTTAAATTATTTAGAAATAAATAACGTAGTAAAAAACAAATTTATTGTAATTGCCTAATAAATTAATACTTTGTTAAGCTACTAACGGTAAATTAAACAAGAAAAAAAACAAATTAAGTTACAAATTAGAACTTTGCAAATAAGTTTTTTATTTATGTTAAATAATAGAAAAAGCAATCAACAATTATTTTAAGATGTAAAACTAGTACAGAAATCGTTGGTTATACTGCTGCACGCCTTCAATGCGAGATCTTTGTTCAATGCGTGCAGCAGTAAAGCCGACAATTGCTGTATTGCACAAAAGCATACATTAGAAACGTATACATACAAAAAGATAGAACATATACAGAAAGCATATAAAACTTACAATTAATCTAGTTTAAATTATGGACAGAGTGAAATTCAGCAAAAACTAAATTAATTTTTTTACATCACATATGATATACTTTTGTTCAAAATTAATTTTAATAATATTCGGGTGTCTCATTTGAACATGAATGCTTGTCAGTTTGATAATCTGTGATTACCCCTGCAGTGTGCGAAAGTACACTACTGACAGCTATGTCCAGTCACTAAAAGTGATGTTTTGTTATATATTTATTTTAAGATAATTTAAATTAATAATTTGTTTAATTGTAATTGTAATTATCATAAAATTCAGCAAAACATAAGACGTATTTGACATATAAGTCCTGGTTATGACTAGCTAATGATTAGTATTTTAAATTAACACAATTAACCAATTTAAAGAAAAATCAAGACAATAAGTTTACGGACACTAATCTCTTCAAATAATGACATCTTAGCTAATTAAAATTTATTGATTTAATAAATTGTGTAAATTTGTTGTTTAATAAACTAATTTCAATTTATTATCAAAAAAATTTTATTAAAAAATCAAATTTTATACACAATTTAAGCTTAAAATTTGTCTTAATTTTACTTTATTCACGTTAGTGTCCAGTTCGGACAGTTTGAACAATATTTGATGTTCAACCTCTATACTTTCTATTTAACTAGGAGAATTTCTATTGTGGATTTTCCTATTGAAGTTATGAGGCAAATTCATCATTCTTTTTTAACTTGACTGACAATGGAAGATACAAGTTAAAATTTCCGTTTTTCCGTCTTAATCTTTAGACGATGTTTAAAAATATGAAATTGATTAGCCCAAATTTAGGGTGTTATATAAATATTTTTAATTCTTATTTGTATTATATAAGTTAATATGTTTAATACAATTTAGTACTTTAATAAAAAACCAAACGAAGAAATGAAAAGTAAATTCTTTCAAAACTAAATTATTAGAGAAGTCTGTTTGGATTTATTAATTGATTTGAATTACAAAACAACAACTTATTTAACAATCAATTATTACAAAGAATTTTGAAATTGTTTGAAAAATTGCACAAATATTCAATAAATATTAGATATGTTTGCTTTGGATGCAGAGAATCAACAGATATATTGATTTACAAAAGGATTTATCAAAATATATATAACACTCGAAAGAAAGACAAAAGGATTTCACAACAATTGGTGTGAAGTTATGGCAAATGTTTTGTTTAGTTTTGTTCCCAAAAAAGACATTATTTGTAAATCAGTTAATTTGAGGATTATGTCGATTATTGAGCAATAATTGCTTTAAACAATGATTGAGTCACGACTTCCTTTGACGGAACTGTTGTTTGCTTTTGCACAGACAGGCCGAGCGCATAAGGTGTCGGAATACTTGTCTGATCCGTGTCATCCAAGTGCCCGATTCGAAGCATTGGTTATCACTTCGGGAATTTCGTAGAAATGATTTGCCTTTTTCTGCAAAACAAATCAGTTTTCGATATTTGTTACTAAAATCACATTTACGTAGTTATTAAAGACAATTACATTGTATTCAATTTAAATATTTGTGCTATATACAAATTTAAGGTTAACTTATTACGTACTGTACATATAAACTTATTAGTTACTGCATACTACTGTAGAATAATTTTAAATATTTTTATTATGTTAATCTAATTTACCATAAAAACTGCAATTATATCTCAGAATAAATTAACATTACAGCCAAAAACCCTCTTAACACCTCCATTGGTGGCTAAAATTTATATAGTTAATCTTTAATTCTTTCAACTAATTTAGCAATAGTATTGAATTTTCTTAACGTTATAAGCATGATAAATATCCTATTTGTAAGTACAGTTAGCCATATTCAAAAATGGACACAAATTTTGCTATTAGATAAAATTTTATGAAAGGATAGCTTGTATATTTTTAATGATTAATTAATATTTTGTTTTGCTATTCAACTTAAAAAAAGTGAAAATATTTTATTTTTAAACTTGAATTTATATAAATTATTGTGACTTAAAACCAGAGATTCAGAAGGTTGGACGATCCATGGGGGATCAGGGGGGAGGGGTCCCAAAAATGTTGTCTAAAAACCTAGGGGGAGATCAGGGGAGGGATTTTTAAAAAAAAACGCTCAAAAACCCATATATTTATGATAAAATTTTCTCTAATTTAACGAGATTTAAACCTGATTTAACATTAATTTAGGGAAAATTAGCTAATTTTGGTCAAAAAACCAGAAAAATTTGGCGGCCGCTTTCGGCGGCCGCCAAAAAGTCGAGGAGGTACCTTTTCGCGAACCAAATGCTGGGGGGGGGGGGGAGATAAATCCCAATTTTCAAAATCAAGAGGGATTTTTGGCTGATTCCCCACTTCTGAATCTCTGCTTAAAACAAAGGTTTAAAATACTAAATAAATTAAATGACTCTAAGTTTTAAATTAACTAACTAATATTTATTTATATAACTCAAGTTTAATATTGATTATAAGAATTTAAAATAAAAAACTTTTGTAATTTATACTTAAAAGGTTTAAATATGATTATAATTATTATTTTATCTAAAACAAAAGTTTAAAAATAAAATGTACAAGAGAAGCTATTTATAAGTTTGTTTAAATTGCAAAATTAATGTGCCTTTTTGAATATGGTTAACTGTATAGTAGTAAATAAGATTTCAAAGTCATATTGTAACTAACTTTTTGATTAAAAATCTTAATTTTTTAAATATAATAATTTATATTATTATTAATCAAATAACAAATGAAAAGTATGAATAGACCAGCAATTTGTATGTTCACAGTCTCCAGCGCTGATGTAATGATATTTTTGACGTATTCTTTAGCAAAATCTCTCACTTCATCGAACTCTATATTCTATAAATAGTATGATTTCCATAGAAACTGCTTTTATAGGAAGCTATATAATAAAAGTTACCTTCGATTCCGTTTCATAGTTTGAATTCTTGTAAATCGAATCGATGTCTCTTTCGCTTAGTTCGAAGTCATTGATAGAAAAGTCAGTTTCAATAGTCGTCGACTGTTGGTCTACCGGTGCCTTAAATCGGTATTGTTTTCTACTAACAGACCAATCAAACAATAGCTCGTCTTCAGGACTGGGAGATCTGGTGCCGACTAAGTCAATTTGAATGGCCGGGGGGAACTTGAGAACAAAAGTTTGTTTATTCATAATTTAAGTCAACCATTGCCTAAATAATTATTTAAACTAATTTTTAAATTTGTGTTATTGACAAAATGTGTTTTGAAAACTGATATAAATGCGGATATTAATTGCATTACAAGTATTAACATGTTACATTCTTTTTGTCATATAATACTGTAAAATACAAATTTCTAACTAAGTAACTGTTTAACTAATCTTTTGCTAATGACTTATATGAGATACTAATGAGATATTTAATGTAATACTTACTAAATCCAAATCCGTTTCATTATATTTGGGTCGGCTATGCATTTGATCTATCGTTTGAAATGTTTGTTCATTAGCTTTAGTGATAGCTCTGGACAATAGGTTGTCGACTATAATAGCGGCCAATTGTTTATATTCAGAAATGTCTGAATTGGAGTCAAAAGTTGCAGATCTTTCTGATTCCGTCTGTTTTGAATCGCTTTAATAATCAAATAAAGGAAACGAAAGGTTTTGTACGAAAACTAATTGCGAGCTAAAGAGTGAAGAATAGATTGAATTTTTCTATTTATTCTTTACCTCATAGTCATCGCTGACAACTGAATCGTCAGACGAATTACCAGAATTTGTTCGTTTAGTCGATTCTAATTCTTAAGGCATTAGAAGTAATTGTTTTATTCAATAAAAAGTCAGATCTTTCTCGACATCACAATTCTCTTTGTTATAGAACAACGAATATAAACCAAAAATCGATTCTAATTTGGATTGAATTCACAAAATGTTTTAATAGAATATAAAAACACATAAAACGTGAAAATTGTTTTTATTGCTCTATAACTCAATTCTGTTCTGATTTCTTCCAATTCCCACAACTAATTGCTTTCAAATCATTATAATTTAAACAATTAATTACTTTAAACATTTAATAAGTAAACAAAAGCAAAATTTATAATTTTTTTAAAAATTAAATTTAATCAAACATTTTATTTAAATAATGTAAACTTGTTTTTAATCTATTAAATAGAATTGTTTTTTAATTGATAATTATATTAAATTGTTTTTTATAAAAAATTTAAAAAATATTAACAAAATAAAAAATAGTATTATATACTGTATTAAAATTATATATTATTTATCCGAAATTAAAAAGTTATTTAAACACGCAAATAGATTAATAGTAATGGAAATCTTAAAACATACAAAAAAGCTTTAATAAATTATCAAACAATTTTATATTATATTTTATAGAATTTTATTTTTAATATTTTAATAAATATTTAAATAAACTAATATTTTTGAGTTTAAATTATTATTTAAATTACAATTTAGCCTCATATAAAATAATTTATACGTGACTCTTAAGTGTTTTGGTTTTAAATTATAAATAAAAGACTAATAAAAGACTATAAATTATAGAAATTACTTAAATTTAACACAATTAATTTGTGTTTTAAAAGTTATTTTTGTAGTAAATAAAAATAATCAAAAATATATTTAATTTTATAAATAAATAAAATAATATTTTTTATAGTTTTAAAAAATCAGAATATTACCAAATCTATTATAATATATAAACTCTATTTATATTGTAGATTATTAAATGATATCAAAAACAGATTTATTCATTGTTATATTGTTCTTACATGCTACATTTTTATATTTCAAATTTTGCTAAAGATAATATAGATAAATAATCAAAGCTATTTGATCGTAATCAAGGATAAATCTACATATTAATATATGGCAATCTACAGGTGCTTTATACTTGATGGTAATTATATAATTTAAAATAATTTAAATTAATTAAAATTTAAGTAAAATTATTTTTACATAATTTGTTTATTTGCATATAATTACACATTATTTCAATAATCGATAATAAAAAGTTTAACATGCCATAAACTGATGACTCACTCGACTCCAAATTCATCACTATTTGGTGTTATTGTTGAAGAGATGAATTGTTGTAATTTTAAACAATTTATTTATTTTTTAATAAATGATTGAAAACAAATATTTAGATAACCACAAATTTGCTAAACTGACAAACAGAGAGTAATATGTTTAGAATAAAAGCACAGAATATTGTATTGAATATTTCAAAATAACGTTCAGTTCAATAACAATAAACCAAAACAACACCTAATCTATACATTGATGGATACATTGATGGGATTGCCTATCATTTCTTTTTGCATTCTTTTAGATGATATTTCCATAGAAACCGTTTTACTGCCAGTTTCACGAAAAATATTTACGCTTTGATTCTCTTTTAGCTCCAATTCTATAGGTATTGCATTAGAATTGATCGCTCAATGCTCTATCATTCAGGTGTTATACTACTATACAGTATATAACCTATAAAATGCTATTTAACAAAAATTGTTATTTAAGGAATTTTAAAAGCAAATTTTATTTCGATTAATTCATATAAATAAATTAATAACAAAAAAAAAATTATATAAAAATGTCGATATAATCAGTGAATCAATAAATTTGCTTAAACTCTCATTTCGTTCTAATAGGAACCGAAGACTGAAAGGGGGCGACAATCGAAGACCGATACAGATCGCGATCACTCGCAATGGTCTGAACCCAACTCTACTCACAACTCAATAATACAATACAACCCGAATATAAGAGAATTGTCGATGCAAAAATATTATGTCTCTTATATCAGGGTTTCCCCTAAATCGTGTCTAAAAATTTTACAGTTAATACTTACACATTCATACATACTATTACATGTATTATTTTTAAAAACAAGTTGAAATTTAATATAATTAATAGGCAGGATAGATTTTAATTTATAACAATAATTAGGACAAAAATATTTAATTGTTTTAAATTTAATTTAAAGAAATATTCTAATTAAAATTATTAAAAAATTATCAATAAGTTTGAATAGGCTTTAAGCAAAATAATTTATAGTTTAAGATATAAAGTACAAAAAAAAATATTAATGTTTTAATAAAAATTTGAAAAAATATTAGCAAAACTGCTGTTTTTGATGAACAATGTTAGACAAAAACTTAGACAAATGATTGATAATGGCATGTTGGCCACGAATAAAATTAAAAATTAATTATTTATATTATAAATTTTATGTAATAAATTTTGTTGTTGTAATAATCGGTTAGTCCTTTAGTGATAAATGTTTGAATTTTGTGCAATTTTATCAAGATCACTCTTTGAATTGCTCGAAAATATTACAAGTTAATTGTAAACCAATTGATATAATTATTTCGAGCGTCAAATCAGGCACTGATTACAATATAATCTTTTCTTTTGTCTTTTCATCAATGTTTTAATCTGAAGAAATCCACATTTTATTAATTAGAGTTTAAATCTATCAGGTATAGCGGAAAATATTCCCGTTTTTTTTATTGAACAGTATTTTAAAATTACTTTTAATTTTTTTTCTCAAAATTTCTAATAAGCCATTTTATTAATTCATTTAAGCAGTCTTTGTAATGAAAATATAGATATTATTTATTAACTTTAACATTGTTAAGTTTCAATTTAACTTTAGTCTTTCAAAAGTAGCATTTTTTTGTATTTAAAAAAATAGATGGTTTAGAATAAATTTTCTTTTACAAATTTAAAGCACTTGTAACTCTACAAAAATTTGCATTGGTTAATTTTCCACAAAGTTAATTTTTTATATGCAAAATAAACAATTTTTAATTTACACGTTAAACAGATAATTTTAAGAGATAATTAAATTTTATGCTGCAAAGTTTAAAACAATAATTTTTGACACATTTTTACTTTGGTTATAAGTAAAATTCGGCGTTTATTAAGCATGGGGATTTTAGCTGAAATTTCACTAAAATTAGTAAAATAATTATTCAAATATA